>CM042172.1:62984269-63002197 GCA_023376005.1 Doryteuthis pealeii | reverse complement strand
AGGAGATCCGGGGAGGTGCATATATTTGCCTAGTTTATATATTTATATAATATTTTTTTCAAGATTTACTAATATTCATATAGAAATTTATATAATTCATATAATATTTTTATAGAAATTTATATAATGTATATAATATTTATATAGAAAATAGAATATAGAAATCAAACTCTTCCTATCATGTTTTAAAACCATCGAACATTTTTCCCATTTAAATTAATAATAATTGCTTCTTCGCTTTACGCTTTTTCGTCTTACGAAATGTTTCACAAAAAATACTGCACTTTCGGGAAGCCAAAGAGTCTGTGTATCCATACACATAGAACAAATTCCTTCCCACGTGGTTATATATATATATATATATATATATATATATATATATATATATATATATATATATATATATATATATTCTTTAGGGGCGATACATTTGATGGTGTAGTTGTAGGCATATAAGAACCTTATGAGTTCCGTTTCATAATTGTTTGTACATATGTAGATAAACCGGAAGAGGTTATGTTTCAAAAGGAACAACCTTTTGTTGATCGTTGCATGGGATGTTGACTTATATACGCGTGACTATTTGTGTGAATTTCAAAGTTTTACTAATAACAAGTGTATGTAAGTGTGTACGTGTATGTGTATGTGTATGTGATATATATATATATATATATATATATATATATATATAATAAAGATTATCTACTGAGTCAGACGAACCTACTATTAGTTTCGCATAAAGCTCTTCAGGGCTAAAATCTGACTGAAGAAGAAAAAGGTGCAAGACCAATAAATACTACTAACCACAGTAATCATTTAAATTAGCAAATCATACTGACCAATAAAAACACAGAACGCTATAAGTTTATTGTTTAATTAAAAAATATTTAATTTCTTTATTAACTGATTTTTTTTTTTTTTTTAATTTATGTATTATTTAGAATTAAGCAGATTTGAAACAATTAAATAAGTGTAAGCATCCCGTCGTCATTCTCATCTCCTCAACTTTATATATTATTTAGAATTATTTTCTGTTGGTACGAATATCTTGGTCTTTTCTTTTTTTCTTCCTGGTTGATGTTTGGTAGTATATTTTTACAATCAAACTCTCTGCTGGGTTTTTTCTCTCCGCAAGGATCTACCAACACGCTTGGTATATTAAATTATATCTTATTATAATGGAGATTGTGGGTTTGTCTGTCTGTAACCGAAACTATATTACTATACAAGTCACAATTCCCTTTGTTATTTACATCGCATTCTCCATGATTTTATTTTTTATTTAAACCTCAATTATTAGTAAAATTGTTTTACATCATTAAGACTGTTGACCATATCTACATACTAATAACATGCAATTATATTTATATATTCAACGAATTAGCGGTTTACAGTGTGAATGGGGAGGCTAATTTGCATATTGATCTTTAAAAAATTGATTTTAATAAATATATGCTTAGTATTATTGATTTCTAATTGTTTGGTTTTATCTTAATAAATATTAGCAAAAAATCTCGGGGATAAATCTTAACAGAAATCTATTAACATAAAGAAATAACTGTAATTTTATTCTTTTTTCCTATTTTAACTAAATAGTTAAATTAGGGAAATTTACCACTGAAGACGGGAGTAAGGGAAAATGGTGAAAGTTAGTTTCAAAGTTGTTCTATTTTCCGATTATACCCCCTCTGTTCCAAATATTTTTATCTGAATTCTTATTCAGTTTCATTAGCCTTTCTAATTTAACATGATATTTTATTATATTAAAACTTAAATACTTGCACCCGGAGGGTGCTTATATTTGCTAGTATATATAAAGTGAAAGATTCCTTAAATTTGTATGTAATTGTGTAAGAATGCTTGTATCTAGTGCTGTGTGAATATATGTCCCAGGACAATGTGAAATAAACAAAGATATGGCTTGGTTAGTTTTACGGCATGTCAACCCCTGTTTAGTTATTTAATATCGAGGTCAGTCTTTTTTTATTTGGCGATGGCTGGTATCGAACCAAGAACCTTGTGGTTCCTAGTCGGACGCTCTACCAACAGAGCTATTACAGACAAGGATTTAGTATCTATCAGTTTTGTTTTTTGGAGAAGGCGATGTCGCAACTGTGGTAGCAGGCAATTTTAAATTTCCAAAATATTATTTGTGGGATTTTGGGATAAATTTGACAAACTTATCCGCACGAAAACGTAGATGTTCTTGTGTTTAGGAATGGTGGATTCATTCTGTCTTCAATGATTTGTAGGTGGGCACCAAATGAACTGTGAATGTTTAAGCCAATAGTGCTGGTTTGGAATGTAGATATAACAGCTAAGAATTATGTGACGTAAGTGTTGTATCTAGTATTATCTGCGTTATTCGGACTATTGTCCCCATTGTTACTTGTACAACGTTTCGGCCGATAGACCCTCCGGCCTTCTTCAATATGCATATTTGCATATCGGCCGAAACGTTGTACAAATAACAATGAAGATGGGGACAATAGTCCGAATAACGCAGATAATACTAATCTTCAAGCCTCATCTCAAACATTCAGAGAAATAGTGTTGTATCTATATCAAATATTTAAATACATTTTAAAACTACTACCCCCTGTTTAATGTAATCAGTCTAGTCTTTATAAGTATCACTGCTAATACTTGAAGTTGTTTTCAGCAAATAATACTATATGATATTTTTGTATTGTCGACTAGAATTTGTCGAATATTCATGGGGATGTTCTGATATTTATTAATAATACTCGTGATCATTAATTGTACGACTGTTATCATCTTGCAACACCCTCTGGTTAAATATAAGACCGTCCATATTGTCCAAGATGAAATGCAAAAATGAAAATTCTGATTATCTGGTGTTGCTTATCCGCCGAATTCTTATTTCTTATGAGTGCTGTAACTAGACAGCTAAATAACGGACCATTCCGTTTTTATTATAAAGAATGAAAAGGAAGAAAAAAGACATGCTACACAGAAAAATATAATAAGAGAGAAAGAAAGATAGTAGGGGAGAAATAGAGAGAAGGGGTGAGTGCGCGGAAGTGATATCTCTAATCCGTTTCAATCGAACATAATAAAAATAATGGAAAAAAAAACGTGTGAAAGAGAGTTAAAACAAGATTATTATACTTTTTACATGATGAACTATTGGCAATAGCTCTTAAGTAAACATATGAAACGTTCTGATAAATGAATTATCATACTGTAATATATCCAAAGATCCTGGTAGTCTTCTGTTATAGGTGATATAACCTATCTACATAATGGAATGATCCTACTACTACTATAAGTAGCAAAGACAATTGTAGCTCGGAGAACAAGCGACACGATTCAGTTCTAAACTGTATTGTCGGACGTAACTTCACTTTCCTTCTGTAAATTCTACTTTCTCTGTTCAATACACTTGTGTCAACTTTCACCAGTTTTTCGTCTTTATTTGTGACCCTTAACAACCCCACAACACCTTCTATAATGCGCACTTTGAGCTTCGGTTTATGGGTGGTTCCACGTTAATAGGGCCTTGTGCCTGACCTGTACAAGTAGGGTGCGAGGAAAATTTAATGCGCATTAATGATGAGTGTGCGAATTTCACTTACGTTGGGCAAATGGCCTGGTCAACGGGTGAGGGCGGTGTTTATATGTTTGATGTATCGATTAAATATTATTTTATCATTATTGGTGATGGCCATACAATCTCACTATGGACATAAAAAATATTAGTATTATTTGGATTGTTCGGACTATTGTCCTCATCTTCGTTGCTATCTGCACAGATGATATTTCAGGGTGACCCAGAAAAAACAGAACCCACATTATTTTCCCATTAAACTAACCCTAAAACCCCAACCCTAACCCTAAAACCCCAACCCTAACCCTAAACACTAACCCTAACCCTAACCCTACCCACCCTAGTTGAGTAACATAATATTACAGGGTGACCCAGAAAAAACAGAATCCACAACTTTTGTAATAAAACTGCTGATTTTTATTTTTTTTAAAACAAGATTATTATACATTTTACATGTTAAACTATTGTCCTCATCTTCGTTGCTATCTGCACAACGTTTCGGCCGATGGGCCCTTCGACCTTCTTCAAGTATTTCTATTCGGACCACATCACTGAACTTTGAACCCAACCCTTTATTCAATCCACGGGGCATCTGTTCTCATTCCGTTAAACATAGCTGGAGTACAGGTGTTAAGCTGTATTAATTTATTTTTATAGTCACCCTTGACCAGGATTGAACCTGCAGCCTAGAAATAACTGTTACTTAGAACTGTCTTAAACCATCGCCTTTATCCACTATGCTATGTGCCAAATAAGATAACAATGAAAATGAGGAGAATAGTTCGAATAATCCAAATAATACTATTTATCAAGCCTCATCTAAAAAGTTCTGAGAAATAATACAAATTTATATACATTGGTTTAACATATAAGTGTTTTTGGAGGTGCATGATGAGGTTGACTTGGTGTGACTGTTATCGGGAGCAGACTTGTCGCATTCTGTCTGTTCAAAGGGAACACCGTTGAAGCACAGAGTGAGAGAAAAATAGGGGATATGTAAAGAGCATGTAATTAAGGGGATAAGAAAATACATAAAACATATGCGACTAAAGATTATATAAATGAATAAATAAATAATTATATATGTATACATATATATATATATATGAAAAAAAAATATATATATAATATATATATACATATACACATATACAATATATATATATATATAAAAACAATATATATATATATATATATATATTATATATATATATATATACGATATTCTACACACCTGTAAGATATTCTACACACGAGCGATCCTTTGCTGGGATTACACTTGTCAAGTTTATTTTCTATAAGAAAAAGTATCGAATTTTATGCGATACATGCGTTGTAAGTGCCTTCAAGTAAAAAATTTATATGTATATATATATATATATATATATATGTATGTATAATGGAAAAGGTGACTTACCGGTGAATATGAGTGAGGTAAGTCAACGATATAACAAATACAAAGTGCTCAATACCTTAGTAGAGCAAATTTATTACAATATTATAACGAACTGTTTAACGCGATGAACACACACGTGTAGTCTACTGTAATTAATCGGTATCTCGATTAATTCAGTGGATTTAAACCTGAAGATCTTTATCACTTGTATTTATATTGTTTTATATATATATATATATATATATATATATATATATATATATGTGTGTGTGTGTGTGTGTGTGTGTGTTAGGGTTAGGTGGGCATGAAGTCAACAGCACTTGGTAACTAATAGTTTCCCACCTATGTGATTTTCAAACCAAGTACCATCTGGGTCTGAATAGGTCCATGCTAACCTAACTAAATATACATGCTCTATCAACGATATTGAGAACTATTTACTTTTAAATATACAACTCTATGTTATCAATATTTATTAATATATATATATATATATATATATATATATATATGTAGAATCTTTTGCTTGTTTCTACAATTTTCTTTTCATGGTATTCATGAGGCCTGCTGATAGTTGTATAAAACCGAAACGCTTTAGCATCGGGTTTCTAAATGTCAATCTTTGACATATTTTCTTGCTTTTTCAAAAACCTTATACTTATTCATATATATATATATATATATATATATATATATGTGTGTGCATGTGTGTGTGTGTGTGTCTGTCTGTCTGTGTCTGTGTCTGTGTGTGTGGTAAGGCTAAAGGAAAAATGGACAAAAAGGAATAACACAAAACAAAGAGATGTGGAGAGATATATTTCATTCTGCGTTACGCGGTACTTCTTCATACAGTTTAATAAAATTGTCTGAAGAAGTACCGCTTAACGCGGAACGAAGTATATCTCTCCACATCTATTTGTTTTAAGTTATTCCTTTTTGTCCATTTTTCCTTTATCCTTACCACATTCTGTCGGATTTACTTCAACACTTCTCTCTTCATATATATATATATATATATATATATATATATATATATATATATATACATATATATATCTTATTATAATGGAGATTATGTGTTTTTCTGTCTGTAACCGAAACTATATTACTAATCGAGTCACAATTAACATAGTTATTTTCATCACATTCTCCATGATTTTATTTTTAATTAAACCTCAATTATTAATAAAATTGCTTCACCTTTTTATTAGTGTTGTCCATATCTACATACAAAAAACATGCAATTGTATTTATATATACAAAAAATAGCGGTTTGCAGTGTGAATGTGAAAACTAATTTGCATATTGATATTAAAAATGTGATTTTATTAAATATGTGCTTAGTATTATTGATTTCTAACTGTTTGGTTTTATTTTAATGAATATAAGCAAAAATCTTTCAATGAATCTTAAATGAAATCCAATAACAAGAAAAAATAACTGTCATTTAATTCTTTATTTCCTGATTTAACTAAATAGTTAAATAAGTAAAATTCAGCAATGAAAGACGGGAGTGATGGAAGAGTAAGTTTCATTTCTATTTTTCTATTATACCCCCACTCTGTTTCAAATCTTTTTATCTGCCTTCTTATTAGACTTTCTAATTTAATACGATATTTCATTACATTAAAACTTAAATACTTGCACCCGGAGGGTGCATATATTTGCTAGTATATATAATATTCATGTTTGTATAGAAACAAGATAGATAACAGGTGAAAAACAGAGACTGACTTTCGTGTCTACGCCAAAGAGATGTATGTAATAAATCGGTATGAATTCATGTGTTTTTGAGCCGATGTATTACTCCCCTCAAAACCCCCAGCTGGAGAGGGCACATACTCGCTTTTGGACCTCCGAAGAGCAGATTTCATATATCTTATGATTACTACTTTATGAAAATTGACATCCAGTAGTATGTGGGTCTCTTAATATAGATTCTGAAGCGCTCAAGAGACCCTAACACCGACCCTCTGTGTATGCGTGTCTATGTACGTAAGCTTATATATTTGTATATTTGGAAAATGAGGTGTGTATATATGTGTATGCATTTGTGCATTTGTGTGTGTGTGTGTGCATGCATATGCTTTTTCAGTTGAGAAAGCCTGTGTATGACTTTGTTTCAATAATGTGTGTGCGTGCGTGCGTATGTGTAATGCCATCCGGGTGTTTATGTTTTTGTGTATTTAAATGTGGGTGGATTAGTTTGTACACGTGCTTTTGAAATGATTCTTGCTGAGCCAGAAAACACCAGATATGTGTGGCCTTTTTTGATTCTGCCTTTACGTTGCAATCAAAACATTTTAAAATCAACATATTTATTCTACTCTCTATCTACCCACTAGAGGGCGCAAGGATGCACGCACAGGAACATTTCTTCCATTATCTCTCCTCATCTATCAATATATATATATATATATATATATATATATATATATATATATATATATATATACACACACATATACATATATATACTTATACACACACACGCACACGCACACATATATATATATGTGTGTGTGTGGAGAGAAAGAGAGAAAAAGAGAGAGTGAGAGAGAGAAAGAGGTATGAGAAATGGAAAGACAAACCGGAAAATTAAATCAACATGTTTCGCTATAAGGATAGCGCCATCATAACTGTTTTTTTTACAAAAAAACATTTATCTTACGTCATCTATCTATCTATCTATCTATCTATATATATATATATATATATATATATATATGTGTGTGTGTGTGTGTGTGTGTGTGTGTGTGTATAAATAGAGAGAGAGAGAGAGAAGAGAGAGAGAGAGAGAGAGAAAGCTTTGGTATGAGAAAGGAAAGACAAACCGGAAAATTAAATCAACATGTTTCGCTATAAGGATAGCGTCATGATAACTGTTGTTGTTGTTTGTTAACAAAAACCATTTATCTTACGTCATCTATCTATCTATCTATCTATCTATATATATATATATATATATATATATATATATATATATAGAGAGAGAGAGAGAGAGAGAGAGAGAGAGAGAGAGAAACCTTTGGTATGAGAAAAGGAAAGACAAACCGGAAAATTAAATCAACATGTTTCGCTATAAGGATAGCGTCATCATATCCGTTTTTTTTTATTTCACAAAAACAATTTATCTTACGTCATCTATCTATCTATCTATCTATCTTTCTCTCTCTCTCTCTCTCTCTCTCTATATATATATATATATATATATATATATATATATATATATATATATAGAGAGAGAGAGAGAGAGAGAGAGAGAGAGAGAGGGGGATGTAGGTATATCTAGGTGCTTCCCAAGTGCAGAATTGTACTAATGCTTAACAGTCTTTTTCCAGAACAGCATTGCTGTAGAGGCGACCTTAATAGAGCCAGGTGGATCATTCGATGAAAAATTCGGGCAACACATACACAGTAAAGAAAAGTCGGAAAGGATGTAAAAAAAAAGAAAAAAGAACTCCCATCGTAAAGATCGGAAACGGCAAAAGAAAATTTCCGACTAGAATAAAAAGTCGAATCCATGTAGGAACGGATGCGGGAATATATCTCCCGATATACATACGCAAAATATATGCAAATCTCTGCCCAACTGGTTTACGAATACCAATCTCAGCGTTTTATTTACACGCATGTGATACTGTCTGGTTGTATGATCGTAGATGTGTTATATCACCATCTTCTTCAGACGAAAACCCATCTCCTTTCTTTTCTTTGCTTGATTTTATTCAATGGCTGACCCTTCGTATTGTTTTGTTGGGATGTAAAAAAATAAAACAATGAGGACTGTCTAATGTTGCATGTTCAAATTTTGAGTGTATTTATTCTATGTTATGACGATTTTAGGGCCGGGTTAGCTCAGTCGGTAGAGCGTTCGGCTAGAAACCACAAGGTTCCTAGTTCGATACCGGTCCTCGCCAACTCAGTGTATGAGTAGCACAGGGATCTGTGCGGTAAAGTAAGGAGCTGATGGTAGGTGTGGCGCTCCACCTCAGACGCCAAAACAATCTCCTTGGTCTAGCGCTATTGAAAAGGGGATATACTCCCTCGCTGACTGGCTGATACCGACTTTAGGCTGCCCCGACGACTTTACTTTACTTATGACGATTTTGGGTATTGTGACTTAAGCAATGACGTAGTTTTTGTTACAGACAAAAAACGGAAGCGAATTTTCATTATTTATAGATATGATCATAATTTATGCGTTTATTATTATTACTAGCAAATATATGCACCCTCCGGGTGCAAGTATTTAAGTTTTAATGTAATGAAATATCGTATTAACTTAGAAACGCTAATGAAACTAAATAAGAATGCAGATAAAAAGATTTGAAACAGAGGGGGATATAATTGAAAAGTAGAACAACTGAAATTTACTCTTCCATCACTCTCGTCTTTCATTGTTATTTTTTCTAATTTAAGTATTTCGTTAAAAGAGGAAGTAAAAAATAAAAGGACAGTTATCTTTTCTTGTTAATGGATTTCATTTAAGATTCATTGAAGAGATTTTTGCTTATATTCATTAAAATAAAACCAAACAGTTAGAAACCAATAATACTAAGCATATATTTATTAAAATTACATTTTTAATATCAATATGCAAATTAGCCTTCCCGTTCACACTGTAAACCATTGTTTTGTTGTATATATAAATACAATTGCATGTTGTTAGTATGTATATATGGTTAGCAGTATTAATAATGTAAAACAATTTTATTAATAATTGTGGTTAAAATAAGGATAAATTCATGGTGAATGTGACGTCAATAACTAAGGGAATTGTGACTTGAGTAGTGATTTAGTTTCGGTTACAGACAGAAAAACACACAATCTCCATTATAATAAGATTAAATAGTAATAGTTACTTGAAGCCGTACATTTGCTTGAACAAACTGATTCAATATTTATAAAATCGACTAAGTAACTATTACCCTCGAAGATGTATTTTATCTTATATTATATATATTATTTATTATATTATATTTATTATTTATTATATATATTATTATATTTTATATATTATCTTCTTTTTCTCTATAAAGAACAAAGAATCATCAAAACCTTCTGGATCAAATAAAGATGTGGTGGATAGTGATAGCCCTACATCAGAACTTTTGTGTCTAGATGTCAATCAGACTTTATTATCACTAGCAAATATATGCACCCTCCGGGTACAAGTATTTAAGTTTTAATGTAATAAAATATCGCATTAAATTAGAAAGGCTAATGAAACTAAATAAGAATACAGATAAAAAGATTTGAAACAGAGGGAGTATAATAAAAGATTTGAAACAGAGGGAGTATAATAAAAAATAGAACAACTGAAACTTACTCTTCCATCACTCTCGTCTTTCATTGTTATTTTTTTCTAATTTAAGTATTTAGTTATAAGAGGAAGTAAAGAATAAAATGACAGTTATTTTATCTTGTTAATGGATTTCATTTAAGATTCATTGAAGATATTTTTGCTTATATTCATTAAAATAAAACCAAACAGTTAGAAATCAATAATACCAAGCACATATTTATTAAATTCAATTTTTTAATATTAATATGCAAATTAGCTTTCCCGTTCACATTGTAAAGCGCTATTTTGTTGTATATATTAACATAATTGCATGTTGTTAGTATGTAGACATAGTTAACAGTATTGATAATGTAAGACAATTTTATTAATAATTGAGGTTTATATAAAATTAAAATCATGGAGAATGTGATGTCAATAACTAAGAGAATTGTGACTTGAGTAGGAATATAGTTTCGGTTACAGACAGAAAAACACACAATCTCCATTATAATAAGATTATCATTATCATTAGTGTTACTATTAACATTATTATTATATTTTTCACACAAGCGTAAGTCTTTCACTGGATTTTAAGGAAGAACAATCTCCTCGGGTCACTATGACTTTTCTGAGAATTCTTGCTGATATATATGTGGTGGACTCTCCTATCGAGAACGATGGATGAGGGTTAGCAGTGAGTGTTTTGATTCCTCCCATGTTGTGCATGCTGTCAAGAAGACATTTTATGTTTCCTCGAGTGTGACAGCAGCCCAGCCCTGCTGCGAGCCATGAAGCCACACTGACAAACGAAATGATCCAAGGCAAGAGTTAAATGTTTTTCTTTTAAAGTTATGCGGAGCCGATCTCTATGCTTCAGTCTATTTTGTTCAAAGCTCTTTAGTTTAGCGAAACAGGTCTTACGCCATTCCTTCCGATCCGATGCTAGATCTTCCCAAGCACTCAGGTCAATATCGAGGCGTTTCAAATTGTCCTTCAATTTGTCCTTGTGGCGTAAGAGAGGACGTCCAATGGAACGCTCAGCATTTGGTAGTTGCCCGTATAAAAACTTCTTTGGAAGCCTGTTCATATATATATATTATATATATAATATATATATATATATATATATATATATTGTTAAGTGGTAGCAGAGCGTAGTTTCGATCTACGGACCTCTGCTACCACTTAACAGGTTACGGGCCAAGGTACGCTCGGATCTTCATGGCGACGAGTCAAGTTACGAAATTTGGGAGACAAAGTTCCCTGGGTATTTGAGAACCCTTCAGTTGCATGACATAATCAATGCACCATAGGACCAACCGGAGGACCCACTTTTCGTGGACAAAAATGCAACAATATATGCAGAATTAATAGTGCTTGGATGTCCGGAGTCTCTCACTCGTAATGTGCGAAGCGAGAGATGATGACAGAAGGGCAATGGAGATATTAAGGAGATATTAAGGACTCACAAAGGCAAGCCTAGAATTGTAGGGCTATATCGCCAATTAAGTTCGTTGAATAGAACAGATTATGAATCGATCACTGATTACATAATACAAACTGAGAGCATTGCAAGCTCATTAAGGGAGACCGGGGAGATTGTTAGTGATGGCTTATCATTTGCCATGGTATTGAAGGGCTTGCCCTCAAATTTCAAACCCTTTACAACAGAAATAACTCAAAAGGATAAGCCTATGACGTTCACAGAATTCAAAGTAGTTATGGTCAGTGTGCCCCGTTTAAGTATTGTATTAACAGCAGGGTACATCCAGGGATTGGCCAAGACCTTGATCACATGGTTCCCGGTAAGTCTATAAGTAGGAGTGGACATCAGGCAAACACCTTATAAGAGAAAAAAGTCAACATATATGAGTATCAAAGACATGAAGTCAACGGTGCTTGGTAACAGACAGTTTCTCGTCTATTTTCAATATATATATATATATATATATATATATATATATATATATATATATATATATATATAGTGGGATTGTCACTGTTTCAGCTTTTACTCGAACGGTGTGCCAAAATGCAGTATTATATATTATATATATATATATATATATATATATATATATATATGGTTATCGCTAGTAGGAAGGTCTTATTAGGAAAGTGCTCAATATCAGATTGAGCTCCTGGCATATGTACATATGTATGTATCTATCAGTTAAAATTATCATCGCAGTCAGTAGGTTCTGATGAGAGCCAAGTGGTAAGGAGCCTAACTTATAACAAATCAATCGTATTTCCGTCCCAACTGGAGGTGGCCTGCAAAAGTCTAGCCACACAGAAGAGACGTCATACGTCAAAACATGGTGCCTGTGAATGACTATATATATATATATATATATATATATATATATATATATATATATATATATATATATATATAGGTATCCAAATGACTGGTAGTAAGGGATAATTCCACTTGGGATCCTCAAATTTCACTGTAAACCATACTGTATGCTCCTGTAGGTGCAAACATTTATTCATGCAAGGATTTTTATGAATACCTAAAGAGAGCTCAATGTATAATAATGAATAATTTAGATTAAATACAGGGTAATATTTAACTTTCAAAGAAAGAAAAAAACTTAACAAACCGTCATTCCCTAATATATATTTGAGCTTCTGGTCGAAATAGATTTATCACGGAATGACAGTTTGTAAAGTTTTTTTCTTTCTTTGAAAGATATATATATATATATATATATATATATATATATATATATAGAGAGAGAGAGAGAGAGAGAGAGTTTTATAATTTGCTTGAAGCATTGTGTGTATATTGGTTAGGAGGTTGATTTAGAAGGCTATCACAATGCAGGTGTAAAGAAAAAATAATAATAGGGTAACAATGATGTTGTGTGTTAACTTGTATTCAATTTTAAAGAATTAACTACAGGTTAACACACAAAACCATTGTTACCGTATTATTATTTTTTTTTACACCTGCATTGTGATAGCCTTCTAAATCAACCTCCTAACCAATATATATATATATATATATATATAGAGAGAGAGAGAGAGAGAGAGAGAGAGAGAGAGAGAGAGAGAGAGAGTGAGTCAGATCTTAGCCCTGAAGAGCATTAAGCGAAACTAATAGTAGGTTTGTGTGATTTATCTTTATTATTTGCTCTACTTAGGTATTGAGTACTTTTTACTTATTAGCTATTCTCCTAGCGGTTATATGAATATATATATATATCTTATATACATATATATACATATTAATTGTTTTTCTTTTGGCCAAATACTGTACCAATAGATTATTTTTTGTTGGTACGACTATCTTGGTCTTTTCTTTTTTTCAAACATTTTTTTCTCCCCGGTTGATGTTTGGTAGTATATTTTTACAATCAAACTATTTGCTGGTTTTTTTCTCACCGCGAGGATTTACCAACACGCTTGGTATATTATATATACTAGCAAATATATGCACCCTCCGGGTGCAAGTATTTAAGTTTTAATGTAATAATATATTATATTAAATTAGAAAGGCTAATGAAACTAAATAAGAATGCAGATAAAAAGATTTGAAAAAGTGGGAGTATAATCGAAAAATAGAACAACTGAAACTTACTCTTCTGTCACTCTCATCTTTCATTGTTATTTTTTCTAATTTAAGGATTTAGTTAAAAGAGGAAGTAAAGAATAAAATGACAGTTATTTTTTCTTGTTAACTGATTTCATTTAAGATTCATTGAAGAAATGTTTGCTTATATTCATTGAAATAAAACCAAACAGTTAGAAATCAATAATACTAAACACATATTTATTAAAATCTCATTTTTAATATCAATATGCAAATTAGCTTTCCCGTTCACACTGTAAACCGCTATTTTGTTGTATATATAAATATGATTGCATGTTGTTAATATGTAGATATGGTTAACAGTATTAATAATGTAAAACAATTTTATTAATAATTGAGGTTTAAATAAAAATAAAATCATTGAGAATGTTATATAAATAACTAAGGGAATTGTGACTTGAGTTGTAATATAGTTTCGGTTACAGACGGAAAAACACACAATCTCCATTATAATAAGATATATATATATATATACATATATATTACATTGACTTTGGTTCTGGTCAGTTAATATAAACTTATGAATACATCCACATTGAATTGTATGCATAAGAGACCGTATGTACCTCTTCTCTATGTGCGTATACGAGTCTGATTTTCTCTGGAGGAAACTAAATTATCATTCGTATCTTGCCCACCCACAGACAAACAAGCAAAATATCACTGTATATCCATACTGTATGCTCCTGTAGGTGCAAACATATATTCATACAAGGAATTTTATGAATCCCTAAAGAGAGCTCAATGTATAATAATCAATAAATTAGATTAAATACAGAGCAATATTTAACTTTCAAAGAAAGAAAAAACATACCAAACCGTCATTCCGTAATATATATTTGAGCTTCTGGTCGAAATAGATTTATCACGGAATGACAGTTTGTAAAGTTTTTTTTCTTTCTTTGAAAGATATATATATATATATATATATATATATATATATATATATATATATATATATATATATATAAGAGAGTTTTATAATTTGCTTGAAGCATTGTATATATATTGGTTAGGAGGTTGATTTACAATGCAGGTGTAAAGAAAAAATAATAATACTGTAACAATGATGTTGTGTGTTAACCTGTATTTAATTTTAAAGAATTAGATACAGGTTAACACACAACATCATTGTTACCGTATTATTATTTTTTCTTTACACCTGCATTGTGATAGCCTTCTAAATCAACCTCCTAACCAATATATATATATATATATATATATATATATATATATATATATATATTACATTGACTTTGGTTCTGGTCAGTTAATATAAACTTATGAATACATCCACATTGAATTGTATGCATATGTACCTCTTGTCTCTATGTGCGTATACGAGTCTGATTTTCTCTGGAGGAAACTAAATTATCATTCGTATCTTGCCCGCCCACAGACAAACAAAAAAATGGGTCTAAATTATAAAAAAGTACAGTTCCTAACAACACATTCAGTAAAACGTTTTGATTCAATCTGATCTCGTTCTAGTCTCCCGCCTCATCACCCAACAACACCCACCCCCTCATCTTCATCTTCATTCGACCGTCAGTTCTTTTATGCACGCTGCCAATTTTTTATATTATTATTATTATATATATTTTTTTTTTTACCTCCTTTCATGTCTTCGCGCCATTTTGTGCCGGCCGTATATATGATTATGAATTGAGAGCACGACAACTCACATCATGGAAATATGTGAGATGATTGCTCGGGCCGAACGACGTGTCCGCACTGCTCTCTCTCTTCATATCAGCACATGCGCAGTGCACTTACCACCCAGAGGGCGCATGCGTTTCCAACTGCCATGTAACATTACCTGCGAACCACCAAATGCGCAAGTATGCAACCTAATGCATGTCTCGATATTGATCCAACACCTCTTTAGCCTGGCTTTTTTTAAAAATCTCTTCTACCTCTCGCTCCTTCCACCTCTCACTCCTACCCTCTCGCTCCTACCCTCTCCTACCCTCTCACTCCTCCTCCCTATATCATTTTTATCTTCTCATTTCCTCGATTATTTTTATTCAATCTTCCTAACACTGTCTGTTTCCCAACCCCCTAACTTCTTCCTACACTCCCTCGCTCCCCTCTCTCTCTCTTTCGCTCTCTCTCTCTCTTTCTTTCTCTCTCTCTCTCTTTCTTTCTCTCTCTCTCTCTCTCTCTTTCTTTCTTTCTTTCTCTCGCCCTCTCTCTCACTTCCTCACTCACTTAATTTTTTTCATGTAATCTGCTTTTTATCACTCAGAACGTCCCTTTCTCTCTCTCTATCTCTCTGTCTCTGTCTCTGTCTCTGTCTCTCTGTCTCTGTCTCTCTCTCTGTCTTCTCTCTCTGTCTCTCTCTCTCTCTCTCTCTCTCTCTCTCTCTCTCTCACTTAATTTTTTTTATGTAATATGCTTTCTATCACTCAGAACCTCCCTTCCTTTCTCTCTCTCTGTCTCTGTCTCTGTCTCTCTCTGTCTCTCTCTGTCTCTCTCTCTCTCTCTCTTTCTTTCTTTCTCGCTCTCTCTCACTTACTCACTTAATTTTTTTATGTAATCTGACTTCTATCACTCAGAACGTCCTTCTCTCTCTCTCTCTCTCTCTCTCTCTCTCTCTCTCTCTCTCTCACTCAATTTTTTATGTAATCTGCTTTCTATCACACTCTCTCTCTCTGTCTCTCTTTCTTTCTTTCTTTCTTTCTTTCTTTCTTTCTTTCTCTCGCTCTCTCTCACTTACTCATTTAATTTTTTTATGTAATCTGCCTTCTATCACTCAGAAGCCCCCCTCTCTCTCTCTCTCTCTCTCTCTCTCTCTCTCTCTCTCTCTCTCTCCTTCTCGCTCGCTCACTCACTCTCTCTCACTTACTCAATTTTTTTATGTAATCTGCTTTCTATCACTCAGAACGTCCCTCCCCTCTCTCTCTCTCTCTCTCTCTCTCTCTCTCTCTCTCTCTCTCTCTCTCTCTCTCTCTCTCTCTCGCTCTCTCTTACTCACTCAACTTTTTTTAAATGTAAACTGCTTTCTATCACTCAGAACCTCTCTTCCTAAAAATCTTTTTTCTCTTACCATATCAGCTCTTCCATTATACTTTTTTTTATTATCCAATCGTGCTTCGTTTTTTTCTTTTCTCTCTCTCTCTCTCTCTCTCTCTCTCTCTCTCTTCTCTCTCTCTCTCTCTCTCTCTCAATCATTTGGTATCTATCTCTCGAAGAATATTCGTATATCTCCCTCTATTTGTCTATCCCAGGCTTTTTGTATCTATCAATCACAATATTCATCTCTCTCTCTCACACTCACTCTCTCTCTCTCTCTCTGTCTCCCATCCTCTCTCTATATATATACATCTCTCTCTCTTTTTATTTAATCCCCCACCCCGATTCTCCCCTCCCTGTATTTGACCTTCTCAGTTTCTCCATTATTTTTATGCAATCTTGCTGAAACTTTCTTTTCCCCACCATCCATCACTTTCATTCGATATCTCTCCTGCTTCTCTCAAACTTCCTTTCTTCTCTTCTTTACATGCTTAGTGCCTTTATTATATTTTATGTAATCTTGCGGATTCTCTCTCTCTCTCTCTCTCTCTCTCTCTCTCTCTCTCTCTCTCTCTCTCTCTCTTTTCCCTCTCTCTTCTCTCTCTCTCACCCCCTGTTTTATTCTATTTTTTTAAAATCTAATCTTTCATCAGTCTCTCACAGATTTCATAATTCCTCGATTGGCTCTCTTAACCTATCAGTTACTCCATCATGCAAACTTGTTGACAATTTCCTTTTTGCTCTGTCTGTCTGTCTGTTTGTTTGTTTGTCTGTCTGTCTGTCTCTGCCCCTCTCTCTCTCTCTCTCTCTCTCTCTCTCTCTCTCTGTGTTTTTTCTGTTTCTTTCTGTCTCTGTTTGCCTCTGTCTGTCTGTCTGTCTGTCTCGCTATATATATATATATATATATATATATATATATATATATATTACTCTGTGCCTATCACTCTGTTCCTCTGTCTCTGTCTCTGTCTCTCTCTGTCTCTGTCTGTCTGTCTGTCTGTCTGTCTGTCTGTCTGTCTGTCTCTCTCTCTCTCTCTCTCTCTCTCTCTCTCTCTGAG
>CM042172.1:62956769-62981769 GCA_023376005.1 Doryteuthis pealeii | reverse complement strand
ACGGCATATCAACCTCAGTGGGTCATTTAATGCCGATAAAGTTTTAAAATAAATCAATTCTTAATGGATAATACAATTTTTATACATACCTTTTACTATTTAATCCATAGATGGGACCCTAACAGGTACTACCACTCCGGGTCAGAGTGGACCAGTGAGCAATGGTGATGAAAGGGGGTTCCACATTCCCTAAACCTCCAAAACTGGAACCTCAGCATCATTTAACGTCATTTCGAGGACATGTAGACTCGCAGCCACCGCCTTCTAGCATCCATATGATAAAAAGAGTTTGGGGCTTGCCATAAGGGCAATAGGGTTGGGAAAATCATATAGGTGCTAGGGCTTGACGTGACCAGCCGATTGATCGGAGGGGGCCTCTACGACCGCCCGTCTAGCCCAAGATAGGGCCAAAGTGGAGTATTGCAAGTCATGGACTGCTCATCCACCTGGGTTCTATCCTTAAGCATCACAGGTCGCCACCACGGCCAACAGGTGGCCCCATTTGGGGGAGCCTTACCCCTCTGCAGAGGTGCAGTCGGTGTATTCTAACGCCCCAGCCGACAGGGCGGAAAGATGAATTGACAGTTAGAAATATGGACAGTGATAGATAAGCAGATATGTGAAGAGAAAATGGAAGTGAATCCGACTGAAAAAAAGTTAAAAACACAAGTTCATAAACGAGTGGCAAAAGAATCTCGCAGATTTCTTATTTTCTGTGATACATTTATTTTTCCCCAAACTAACGAAAGCCCTGATGAAGATCTATTGAAACAGACCGAAACACTGATGCNCAGGTCGCATATTGGAGTCTGTAAAAATGGCAGATACCAGCAGGCGTTATCATAATACCTTGGGATGCACTGTTTACCAACACGGCCAAGTACAGCGGTTACAATATAACAAGTTTAGTGAGAGAAGAAGACAAAGAAAAATTAGGGTAAGAAAAAAGACGATAATAATAATTAATTAAATAATAATGGTGGTGTGGTGGTGAGTTAGAGTAATAGTTGGGTTAACAAATGGTAGTAGTTGCGGATAGGTAATGGCCGTATAAAACCGATGTGAAATGCCTTTTCAAGCAAACAAATAGAGATAAGATTTGTCATGAAACCTGCCACTTCGAAATTCATCTTTCTATCTATTATCTGCTATCCTGTAATCAGTTCATTTATTGATCTGCCACCTTTTGGATATATATATATATATATATATATAATTAATATTATAAGCCATATATATATATATTATATATATATATATATTATATATATTATATATATTATATTAATATATATACATAATATTATATATCATATATATATATATATCATTATATATATACATATAATATAATACATAATATATTGATATATATATAATTGCACCATATATATTAATTAATATAATTATATATATCACTATACATATATAAATATATTAATATAATACATCACTATATATATACTATAATATATGAACTATATATATATATATAATTATATTATATATATATATATATATATATATATATATATACATATACAAACATGTGCGTGTGGTATCGATTATCATGCCATCTCTCTACTTATATATATATCGTGGTGTGTGTATATTTTAACACACATACCAACATTACACACACACACAATTTATATGTGTGTATGTGTGTTAATATTAGCATTCATCTCTACTATATATATATGTGTGTGTGTATGTTTGTGTTATTCAACGTTTAATTATACACACACATACACACATACATAAAAACACACACACACACACCAAACACACAAACACACACATATATATATATGTGTTTGTGTGTTTGTGTGCTGTGTGTGTGGGTCGATATCATTGGCAGCATCTCTACATATAATATATAATATATGTGTGTGTTGTGTTTGTTGTGTGCTCACGTTTATTACACACATACACACCATACAATACAAACACACACACACACGGAACACATATGTATACTATATATATAAATATTATATATATATATAATATATATATATCATATGTAAAAAACAAATTTTTTTTTTGTGATGAAACAAAGAAAATACAGTGCTCAATAAAATTGTAAAGCTAATATTTATTTATTTTTACAAATTGAAACCTTGGGTGCTGTTTTTTATATAGAACATTGATCTGTGAAAACTTTGTTAAAATAAAAAAATTATAATTTAAAATGTATATATATATAATTATATATATATCATGCATAATATATTAATATATATATATATTACATCCATAATATATATATATATATATATTAATTATAGTAAGAGAGGTGTGTAATCGATAATGCATCATCTCACATAATATATATATGCTGTTATTTTTAAAACAAACACACATTTATAATTTTAATGATGTGTATGATGATGTAATATCTCATCATCTTACTATATCATCATTATGGAGCTCAATTACGTATTGTTGTGTGTTAGTTCCGGAAAACATTCCAAATATTATACAAACAAACACAACACAAATACCAGCAACACATAAATTGTGTTGTTGTGGCCTTGTGTCGAATATCACAATGGGCATCATCTCAGGGCCATATATATTAATTCTGATGCAATTTTATAGTTATTGATATATACGTATATATATACATCATTACCCCACCATATATATATATATAACACTACATTTAATCAACACATGTATATATATATATATTATTATAATATATATATATATATTATATTATAATATATATATATTATTCCCTCATATATAATTATATTAGAAACTCCAGCTCGAGGATATATTTACCTTTCAAACTTTTTCGGGTTAATACCCTCGGATATGTATAAACACTCATCTCCCAGCTATATTCTATTAAGAAGGGATTTGGAATTAAATAACCCATAGTTGATATGCCATTAAATCAGAAATCACACCAACCTAACCAATCAAACAACCACACACATTATTATATTATATATAATCTAATATATATTATATTATATATATATATTATATATAATATATATATATATAAGTTAAGTCGTCGGGGCGGCCTAAAGTCGTATCAGCCAGTCAGCGAGGGGAGTCTTTTTCCCCATTTCATAGGCGAGACAAGGAGATTGTTTTGCATCTGGTGGAGCCCAACCTACCATCAGCCCTTACTTTACCCCACAATCCCTTAGCTACTCTACGCTGATCTGGCGGGACCGTATCGAATCTAGAACCCTTGTGGTTCTAGCTGACGCTCTACCGATGAGTAACCCCGTTGTGTGTGTGTGTGTGTGTGTGTGGTGTGTGCTGTGTGTGTGTGTTGATTATTTGTGTGTGTGTTTCGGGGTTGTTCCTATGCGTCTGAATGTGCAAGAGGAAGAGAGAAAGAGACAGGGAGGAGAGAGAGAAAGAGATGAGAGAGTGTGATATACATATATACATATGTTTGTAGAAACTGACGCTGGTGCACATACATACACACACTCTTTTATATAAGAACATGAACTTATACATACATACATACATACAGACAGACAGACACAGTCACACACACACACACACACACACACACACACACATATATATATATATATATATATATATATATATGTATGTATATAAAAAGCTTTTAAAGTTTAAATGCCATGAAACGAGATACAACTAAGTAAAATATATGCAGATATAAACATAGACACATAAGTAAAATAATAATGTATCACCCAATACTTTATTTAATATACATGTCTTTTCAGTATATACATGGCAAATATAAACTCTATGTATACATAGCTTAGTTCAAAGAGATAAGGGTTATAAGTAATTTATACATACACACACACACACACACAACACACACATAATAAATATATATATATAATATATATATATATATATATTAGAATATAAAATGCTTGCATAAGGTGCAGTTGAAAGCCATAGCTAACAATACACAGGAAAGATAAAGAAAAAATGAGTAGACTTAAAATATTATGCATATGCACACTTATACAAAATTGAGCATCCATTAAGAATGAATTATTTCAAAATATTTGTTGGCATTAAATGATCCACCAAGGTTGATATGCCATAAAAACAAAACCAAGCCTTGGTAATTTATGAGAAAGTGCCGTCCCGATCCCCTCCTAAAAATTGCTACACGGTGACTATCAAAATAACAACCCCAGCTCGTCTCGTATTTCTTGCTATTAGTCGTAATTTCTTGTTTTAGATATGAAGATGGATATATAGTTTGGAATAGACTGAGATAGATAGATAGATAGATAAACAAACAAAATAATATAGATAGATATGAACAAATGGAGATAGATAGATTAGATATTTTCGACAAGTAAATGTATATGTGTGTTTATTAGGTGTGTGTGTGTGTGTGTGTGTGTGTGTGGATGTGTGTGTGTGTGTTGATCAACTTGATACCTATATGATGTATTATATGATATTATACTAGGAGACAATCTTTTGTTTCATAGATTAAAATTATAACGATACATAAGCTTATATAAACTCAGTCTTACTTCTCAGATAACTTTTCATACGTTCCTTTTTAGCACATAGCATGTCATACACACTCGCACACACCCATTCAAATACACGCAGACACAAACCCATATATATATATATATATATATATATATATATATATATATATATATTCGTGTGTGTCTACGTGCATATCGTATGTCATGCGGATATTGTTAATGCGAACATTCGCATAGATATGTGCATAATAAGTAATTTTATATGCTTTCTGTGTGCATTTCTGTCTGTCTGTATGCGTGCGTGTGTTTGTATGTCTCTGTCCATGTGGTTGTGTGTGGTGTGTGCATACGTGTGTGGCGCGCGCTTGAAATCGATAATATACTAATGATAGTGGAAGTAGGTGAGTCAATGAGTGATTGGAAGGGTGGAGATTTGTAAAGAGGATGTTCGGAGCGTATGGGAATGTTTTTGATGGGGATGAGGCACAGCAGAGAATGTGGGGGGGAAAGTTAAGTCTAAATGAGATTATCTGCTGCTGCTGCATGATGATGATGATTGATTGATGAAGATTGGACGAGGAGGCAAAAGCGTAAGGATCACGAACCGAAAGGGCTGTGGTTTTCCTGGTGGAAGAAGAAAGTGGAGGAGAGAAAGTGCGGAAGAAATTAGAAATATAAAGCTAATCGAAATAATAGGAATGGAAGTGAAGAACAAAAGAGAGAATAAATTTTTTTTTTCAAATCAGCGAGAAAAGAACTGGGGCACGGAATAATATCAAAAGAAAAAGGTGAAAGGAAAAGAAGAACATTCGAGGTGAAAGAAAAGAGAAAGAGAAGAAAAGAAAAGAAAAATAACAAGAAAAGGGAGAAAAAAGAAGGAAAAAGAGAAAAGAAATAATGTTTTAAAAAGACGAAAAGAAAATGTTTGTGGCATGAACAGAAGGAAAAGAAAAGAAAGAAAAAGGAGCGCGTGAAATATGTATGCAAAGAATTTAAGAACGAAAAAGTCTGATATTTAGTGAAAGAAGAAGAAGAAAGAAGAAGAAGAAGAAGAAGAAAAAGAAGAAAGAGGGAAGAAGAAGAAGAGAAACCTAGGAGAAATTTTAGGAAAGAAAAAAAGTTAGGAGAAGAAGGAACAACAACAAACAACAACAATATCTTGGAGAAAGAGAAAGAAGAAGAAGAGGAAGAAAAAGATGAAGAAGAGAAGAACTTAGGAGAAAAGAAAAAGAAAGGAAGGAGAAGGAAGGAAAAAGAAGAAAGAAAAAGAAAAGAAGAAGAAGAAGAAGAAAACCTTAGGAGGGAAAGAAGAAGAAAACCAACAACAAAAAATTAGGGGAAGGAGGGAGAAGAAGAAGAACAACAACAACAATAAACAACAACAAATTTAGGAGGAAGAAGAAGAAGAAAGAAGAAGATAGGAAAGAAGAAGAAGAAAGAGAAGAAGGAAGAAAGAGAAGAGAACTATAGGGGGAAAAAGAAGAAGAAGAAAGAAGAAGAACTTAGAGAAAAGAAAGAAAGAAGAGAAAGAAAGAAGAAAGAAGAAGAAGAAAAACTTAGGAGACAAAAGAAGGAAGAACAACCAACAAATTAGGAGAAGGGAAGAAGAACAAGGAGAACAACAACGAACAACATTAGAAGGAAAGAGAAGAAGAAGAGTAGAAGAAGAAGAAAGAGAACTTTAGGAGAAAGAAGAAGACAAGAACAACAACAAGATTTAGGAGAAGGAGAAGAAGAAGAAACAACAACGAACAAACAACAACAACAACAAGATTAGAAAGGAAGAAGAAGAAGAAGAAGAAGAAGAAGAAGAAGAGAAAGAAGAGAAGAAGAAAGAGAACTAGGGGAGAAAAAGAAGAAGAAGAACTTAGGAGGAAGAAGGAAGAAGAAAGAAAGAAGAAGAAGAAGAAGAAGAATTAGAGGGAGAAAGAGAAGAAGGGATAAGAAGAGAAGTAACAGAAGAGAAGAAGAAGAAGAAGAAGAGAAGAAGAAGAGACCTAGGAGAAAAGCTAGGAAGAAAAGTAATGTAGGAGAAGGCAAAGAAGAAGAAGAAGACAAACCAACAATATCAGAGGAGTAGAGAGAGTGAGAGAAGAAACTTAGGAGAAGAAATGAAAGAAGAATAGGAGAAAGAAGAAGAAGAGAGAAGAAGAGAAGAGAAGAAGAAGACCAGAACCCACAAGTAGAGAAAGAAGAGAAGAACAACAACACCACACATTAGGAGAAGGAGAAGAAATGAAGAAGCAAGAAGGAAGAAGAGAATCTCTGGGAGAGCGGAAGAAGAAGAAGAAGAAGAAGAAGAACTTAGGAGAAAGAAGAAGAAGAAGACAAAGAAGATAGAAGAAGAAGAAGAAGAACAACAACAACCAACAACAACTTAGAACAAGAACAAGGACAAGAACAACAACTCAAGAACAGAGAACAAGAACGAAGAGAACAAGTAAGTAACAAGTGGCTTTACTGCTCTCATCCGGTCATGATGAAACAATTGGAAATATGAGGATTAGCTTGTAGATTGATATTTACTCGACATAAAACTATACATATATAGACTGCAGAAATATACATAATATCAGATAGATATGAATCATAGACTCGATGATAGATAGATAGATAGAGACAGATGGAAATCGAGCCTCACCAAAAAGATGCAGTTTTATTTCATAACCATTATAGCTCTTTGTTAGGGAACCTTACAAGGGGATGTAGTCAGCTTATTCTAAGCCACACCAACAGTACAACTAGATAGATAGATAGATAGATAGATAGATAGAAAGATAGATTGATAGATACATTCATACATACATACATATATATGAATATAGAAATACAGAATGTCAGAAACACCAAAATGTATTGATATTTTTGAACAGAGAACAAAGAACAGACATAATATATATATATATATATATATATATATATATTATATATATATGAAAAGACGGTAAGGAAATTAATCCGACAATATGAGAAGAAAATATTTTAAAATATAACATTAATTTTATAACGTTAATTTTTATATGTGCGTTTGTTTACAAAAACCAATGACGAAAGCACATGCATTGATCACGTCATTGGCTTTCGTAAACAAACGCGCATATAAAAATTAACGGTTAATAACATCATATTCACACATTCACTTTACACTTAACATCTTTCATGTTGTCCCTAACATAAACATTACTTAACAGTGTCCTGAAGATGGTACAATATACCGAAATGCTTAAGTATTGACACATAAAATTGTTTCCGCTGATCATAACATCCTGTGTTTGTTATATTTTTAAAATATTTTCTTCTCTCAAATATATATATATATATAATATATATATATAATATATATGTGTGTGTGTGTGTGTGTGTGTGTGTGTGTGTGTGTATTATTTATATTTTGCATGAAGGCAATTATAATGCATGTATCGCATAAAAGAATCCCGGCAAAGGATGGCTCGCTATGCAGAACACCGTACAGACTGTTTCGACTTTATTAAGTGTCTTCAGCGATGTATACTATTATATATATATATATATTATATATTAATATATATATATATATATTTAAGACAAAAGCTTTTCTCTCTACCATGGTTTCAGTGTTCAACTTCCCCAGGAGAATTCTGAGAGTTGTCCTGAAAAGGTGTACCTTGAACACCGAAACCGTGGTAGAGAGAAAAACATTTTTCTACAAATATAAGTACTCTTTATCTTTCCAAATATATTAAGCACTTTTTGGGATTAACTACTAATGCTACTACAATTAAAATATTGTGTCAACTTTTATATATATATATATATATATATAATATATATATATATATATATATATATATATGATTGGTTGAACTCAAGTGCCAGTTCTTGTCGTACAAGTTTCTGTTCAATCCTATCAAGGTGTCTGGTCATCTTTCACCTCCCACTACCAAGAGTTACTACCTCCCACAACCAATTCCTACGCTACTGCTCGTTTCCTTTAAAAACGAGACACCACGAAATATACCATCAGTTTCCAACCTGAAGATGGCAGATCGACATGCCGAAAGCGCTCGTAGAGACACATTTGGTGGATTGCTACACCAGTTCCACCCTGACACCAAAAAGATGGCCAGACATCGTGAAAGGATTGTACAGAAAATTCGTACGACAGGAATTGTAACTTGATTTCAACCAAACATGTTTAAAAGAGAAAAGGCCGCCAAAATGCCAAAATACACTTATATATATATATATATATATATATATATATATATATATATATATATATATATATATAGTATGAACAAAAAGTAATAATACAAACAGGAATATTTTTTATATATGTCATTTATTCTCAACTAGTTTTGACCTTAGGTCATCGTCAGGAGAAAATTTCTTATTTGAAGAAATTGTTTTTCAGATTTTTTGAAAGGGAGCATTATGGAAGAACTATAAAAATTGGAGTATTTTTGAGGGTTTAACATGCTATTAAAATCCGGGTAGAAGAGTGTGTTAGTAGTAGCAAGTCCATCTGTTCCGTGAAAAACCTCTTTGTGGGTTATTTTTTTAGTGCTCTTATATATGAGTTGTATAATATATATATATAATATATATATATATATATAATATATATATATATATATATATATATATTGTCCTTGAATGTGAGGATAATAATTTGCAAGCTATTTTTCATACATATGGTATCGTTTCATTTAGTTCTGACAAAACTCACAATCAATATTTTGGACATTAGTTTACTGTCTATTGCACCAAGAAACAGCTATTTATCAAATTGACCATAAGACGATCACATGATATAATCAATTTAGCGCCAAATAATTCGAGTGCAACAATACATTCACTTTAGGGTTTAATCTTTAGATTAAAAAGAAATGAAAACCTCAAAAATATTTTTAGATTGCTTTAAATGAATTTTTCAGGGTTGATATATTAATGAATAAAAGATATAATGCATCAGTTATTTTATTGAAAAACTTTTACATTTTTTCAGGTCAGTTAACCTTGAGCCACATATCTTTGAGGCGTAACGAAGATACGTGGTTCAAAGTTAACTGACTTGAAAAAAGGTAAAAGTTTTTAAATAAAATAACAGGTGCATTATATATTTTATTCATTAATATATCAACACTGAAAATTTCATTATATTTGCTTAATTCATTGATTTTTTTTTTCTTTTCGGTGGGATGGCACACGATGGTAGAATTTAGGTCCGTTACGTTTGATTTAACCGGATAAAGTATCAAAGAGTGTGGGGGTAGCGACTTGGTGTCGAAGGGCAATTATTGTTGGCAACTATCTTCTATTCGATTTCATAACTTTCAATTTTTTTTTTTATTAATATTATTATTATTCCTTAGAGGAACATCCATGATAGTAGGGGGTTTGGAGAATACTATTAGGATCTAAGTTTAACCATTTCCCAGCTGATATTTGTAAATAAAACCAAGTAAAAGGTAACTGGTATACATGTGTATTGGAATGTTAGTGATCATTCCAACATAGTAATCTATTATACTAAAACTGAGCAAATCAAGCTTGGTCTCCTAAAGGCCTTTTTCCTGTTTAGTTTAAGGACACAAAAGTCATACTAAAATATTCTTTGCTTTTAGGATTGAGTTATGTTTGAAAAAATTCCATTTTAATTGGTTCTAATTCGTCATAATTTTCAATTAAGTCAAAAACTCACCCGTCCCACACTTTACATTCTGCCTATCACTTTCCTCCTCTCTATGTATATCTTGATTACCTCCTCGTTATATATATTTGTTTCTCTGTGTGAGTAAGTCAGAGGCAGTGATTGAAAGAGGGACATTTAACTACTCACTTTATTTGTATGTTAAGATTCATCATCAGCGACGAGCCATAGCTTAATAAAATACATCGAATTGACGGGACCTGAGACGTTTACGTAAATCAAAGACTTTTACATCAATGCGTAACTGTACACTATTACAACTACTACAACTAAACTACTACTACTACTACTACTACTACTACTACTACTAATAATAATAATAATAATAATAATAATAATAATAATAATAAGAAGAAGAAGAGAAGAAGAAGAAAGAAGAAGAAGAAGAAGAAATAAATTCGTGGCATAAAGTCGATATCAACCGGACAGCGAGGGAGTCTATCTCCTTTTTACTAGCGCTTTACCTAGTATATTATTTTGGTGTCTTAGATGGAGCGCCATACCTACCACCAGCTCCTTACTTTACCGTACAAATACCTGCTACAAGTCATGCGATCGTTTCTTCAGTAGCATATCCGCTACGCGTTTCTCGGTCAACGGCATAATGTATATCTTAGTGTAACAGTTTTTGAAAGAAGAAGACATATTTCAAATTCAAAAATAGACAAATTCTCTCTTTCATTCAGGAAGAGTTTTAACCCGTTCATGGTCAGCCTGCACCTAGCGGATGTGCTAATGAAGAAACGATCTCATTACTTGTACGCTTTTTGGAACATCAATGTTTTCGCTTTGAATTCAAATTATTTTCAGCTTCTCTACTGAGGAGTCTGGTTTAAAGAGGATTTTTACTCCTCAAAAAGAATATTTTTTCCTTTACAAAATGTATACATTAAAAGACTGTCACCATGGCGACAGGAAGTCAAATGAGAAAAAAGAATACTTTTCAGAGCCGAGTTTTTTCAGGGGATAGCAGTCAGACAAATTAACAACTATGAGAATTTAATAAGTCTGAAAACATTTTTTGAGGAGTAAATTTTTTGTTATGCAATTCAAGTTATTTTGACTTCCCATCTGATGAGACTTGATTTGGGGAGCTATATTAAATCAACTTAGATTTATAAAGGCCCCAATTTTGGTCGAAATAAATTTATTATGGAATTACGGTGTTGATTTTTTTCTTCCTTTCAAAGATAAATATTGCTCTGTATATAATCTAAAACGATTATTATACATTGAGCTCTCTGTAGAGATTTAAAGATTCACTGTATTTATACATAATGGATTATACAATAATAATACAGTGTGTCTTAGAAATCACAAATAGAATCATCACTTACTACCAAGTTTTGGATACCTCACACACACACACACACACACACACTATATATATATATATATATATATATATATATATATAGTAAATGAAGAAAAACTCTAAACTTGCTTCATTACAATAATTTATTTCAACCGTATTAATACGTCATCTTCAGGTAATCACAAGAACATGACTCTTATTGTAATGAAGCAAGTTTAGAGTTTTTCTTCATTTACTAAATATCTTGCTCTGTCCTTTTTCTCACTGGTATTAGGTACATTGAGCTCTCCTTATGGTCTACCTGCATCAGCTTGGTTAAACCACACATGGAAAGACCCTAACTACGGAAAAAAACTATATATATATATATATATATATATATATATATATATATATATATATATCAGCTCTGTACGGATACAGGATGCTGCACAGAGGACCTCCAGAGAATGATGAGCGATAGGGACGGATGGAGAGAGATTGTCATGGATATCCGTGCCAACAACGCGATGATATATATATATATATATATATATATATATATGTGTGTGTGTGTGGTGTGTGTGGTGTGTGTGTGTGTGTGTGTGTGTGTGTGTATTGGTGGCTCACTTCCTCGTGTCAGTCTCATGGCTATCAGTTACATGTATTTTTATGCATGAAAATTTTTGTCATGGGACTGACATGAGGAGATGAGAAAACATCTAATTATTTCAAATAGTCTCCTGGTCTATGAGTAAGTATTTGAAAACCTCTCTGGTTTATACGTACAGATAACTTGGGGGTAGCAAAGACATGAGGTCAGCAACTGAGACTTTTTCACCTATGCAATTTTCTTGGTTTTAAAATCACATAGGTGAGAAACTGTCAGTTACTATGTGGAGTTGACTCCATCTTTTCTCAACTCTAATTTACTCTATCAATGATATGGGACACTATACTTACAAATACCAAACTTTATATATATATATATATATATATATATATATATATATATATATATATATATATATATATATATATAAATTTTTCTCAAATATACTGTATTTCATTTTTCTCCACACAGTCTTAATACTTTAACAAAGGGTAAGTGTTCACCCGAAATATCGGAATAAATCGAACCAGGGACAGAACAAAAGCTAGATATTGAAACTTTTTTTGTTCACTTATTAATTTGCATCCTTCATAATACCAAAAAACAACGTTCACAAGAACAAATTTATACACAATCAATTTATATATATCTATATCTATATCTATCTATATGTATATATATATATATTAAGAAATTTGAAATATACATAGAAATTGATATAATTTATATAATATGTATATAGAAATTTATATAAATTATATAATATTTATATATAAATTTATATAATTTATATATACATTTTTTCAAGATTTACTAATATTCATATAGAAATTTATATAATTCATATAATATTTTTATAATATATAATTTATATAAATTATATAAAATTATATAAATTATATATAAATTTATATAATTTATATAATATTTTATATATAAATTTATATAATTTATATAATACATTTTTCAAGATTTACTAATATTCATATAGAAATTTATATAATTCATATAATATTTTATAGAAATTTATATAATTTATATAATATGTATATAGAAATTATATAAATTATATAATATTATATATAAATTTATATAATTTATATAATATTTATATATAAATTTATATAATTTATATAATACTTTTTCAAGATTTACTAATATCATATATAAATTATATAATTCATATAATATTTTTATAGAAATTGATATAATTATATAATATTTATATATAAATTTATATAATTTATATAATATTATATATAAATTTATATAATTTATATAATACATTTTTTTCAAGATTTACTAATATTCATATAGAAATTTATATAATTCATATAATATTTTTATAGAAATTTATATAATTTATATAATATTTATATAGAAAATAGAATATAGAAATCAAACTCTTCCTATCATGTTTTAAAACCATCGAACATTTTTCTTATTTAAATTGATAATAATTGCTTCTTCGCTTTACGCTTTTTCGTCTTACGAAATGTTTCACAAAAAATACTGCACTTTCGGGAAGCAAAATAGTCTGTGTATCCATACACATAGAACAAATTCCTTCCCACGTGGTTATATATATATATATATATATATATATATATATATATATATATATATATATATATATTATTTAGGGCGATACATTTGATGGTGTAGTTGTAGGCATATAAGAACCTTATGAGTTCCGTTTCATAATTGTTTGTACATATGTAGATAAACCGGAAGAGGTTATGTTTCAAAAGGAACAACCTTTTGTTGATCGTTGCATGGGATGTTGACTTATATACGCGTGACTATTTGTGTGAATTTCAAAGTTTTACTAATAACAAGTGTATATAACTGTGTACGTGTATGTGTATGTGATATATATATATATATATATATATATATATATATATATATATATATATATAAAAGATTATCTACTGAGTCAGACGAACCTACTATTAGTTTCGCATAAAGCTCTTCAGGGCTAAAATCTGACTGAAGAAGAAAAAGGAGCAAGACCAATAAATACTACTAACCACAGTAATCATTTAAATTAGCAAATCATACTGACCAATAAAAACACAGAACGCTATAAGTTTATTGTTTAATTAAAAAATTTTAATTTCTATATTAACTGATTTTTTTTTTTTTTTTTTTTTTTTTAATTATATATTATTTAGAATTAAGCAGATTTGAAACAATTAAATAAGTGTAAGCACTCCGTCGTCATTCTCATCCCCTCAACTTTATATATTATTTAGAATTATTTTCTGTTGGTACGAATATCTTGGTCTTTTCTTTTTTTCAAAAATTTTTTCTCCTGGTTGATAGTATATTTTTACAATCAAACTCTCTGCTGGGTTTTTTCTCTCCGCAAGGATCTACCAACACGCTTGGTATATTAAATTATATCTTATTATAATGGAAATTGTGGGTTTGTCAGTCTGTAACCGAAACTATATTACTATACAAGTCACAATTCCCTTTGTTATTTACATCGCATTCTCCATGATTTTATTTTTTATTTAAACCTCAATTATTAGTAAAATTTGTTTTACATCATTAAGACTGTTAACAATATCTACATACTAATAACATGCAATTATATTTATATATTCAACGAATTAGCGGTTTACAGTGTGAATGGGAAGGCTAATTTGCATATTGATCTTTAAAAAATTGATTTTAATAAATATATGCTTAGTATTATTGATTTCTAATTGTTTGGTTTTATCTTAATAAATATTAGCAAAAATCTCGGGGATAAATCTTAACAGAAATCTATTAACATATTAAGAAATAACTGTAATTTTATTATTTTCTTACTATTTAACTAAATAGTTAAATTAGGGAAATTTACCACTGAAAAGACGGAGTAAGGGAAAATGGTGGAACAGTTAGTTTCAAAGTTGTTCTATTTTCCGATTATACCCCCTCTGTTCCAATATTTTTATCTGAATTCTTATTCAGTTTCATTAGCCTTTCTAATTTAACATGATATTTTATTATATTAAAACTTAAATACTTGCACCCGGAGGGTGCATATATTTGCTAGTATATATAAAGTGAAAGATTCCTTAAATTTGTATGTAATTATGTAAGAATGCTTTTATCTAGTGCTGTGTGAATATATATCCCAGGACAATGTGAAATACACAAAGATATGGCTTGGTTAGTTTTACGGCATGTCAACCCCTGTTTAGTTATTTAATGTCGAGGTCAGTCTTTTTTTTATTTGTCGATGGCTGGTATCGAACCAAGAACCTTGTGGTTCCTAGTCGGACGCTCTACCGACAGAGTTATTACAGACAAGGATTTAGTATCTATCAGTTTTTTTTACGAACGCGATGTCGCAACTGTGGTAGCAGGCAATTTTAAATTTCCAAAATATTATTTGTGGGATTTTGGGATAAATTTGACAAACTTATCCGCACGAAAGCGTAGATGTTCCTATGTTTAGGAATGGTAGATTCATTCTGTCTTCAATGAATTGTAGGTGGGCACCAAATGATCTGTGAATGTTTAAGCCAATAGTGCTGGCTTGGAATGTCGATATAACAGCTAAGAATTATGTGACGTAAGTGTTGCATCTAGTATTATCTGCGTTATTCGGACTATTGTCCCTATCTTCATTGTTACTTGTACAATGTTTCGGCCGATATGCCATCCGGCCTTCTTCAATATGCATATCTGCATATCGGCCGAAACGTTGTACAAGTAACGATGAAGATGGGGACAATAGTCCGAATAACGCAGATAATACTAATCTTCAAGCCTCATCTCAAACATTCAGAGAAATAGTTTTGTATCTATATCAAATATTTAAATACATTTTAAAACTACTACCCCCTATTTACTGTAATCAGTCTAGTCTTTATAAGCATCACTGCTAATACTTGAAGTTGTTTTCAGCAAATAATACTATATGATATATTGTATTGTCGACTAGAATTTGTCGAATATTCATGGGGGTGTTCTGATATTTATTAATAATAATCGTGATCATTAATTGTACGACTGTTATCATCTTGCAACACCCTCTGGTTAAATATAAGACCGTCCAGATTGTCCAAGATGAAATGCAAAAATGAAAATTCTGATTATCTGGTGTTGCTCATCCGCCGAATTCTTATTTCTAATGAGTGCTGTAACTAGACAGCTAAATAACGGGCCACTCCGTTTTTATTATAAAGAAAGAAAAGGAAGAAAAAAGACATGCTACACAGAAAAATATAATAAGAGAGAAAGAAAGATAGTAGGGGTGAGATAGAAAGAGGGGTGAGCACGTGGAAGCGATATATCTAATCTGTTTAAATCGAACATAATGAGAATATGAAAATAAGGGGGAAAAAAAGAAAGAAAAAAAGAGTGAAAGAGAGTTAAAACAAGATTATTATACTCTTTACATGTTGAACTATTTCGCAATAGCTCTTAAGTAAACATATGAAACGTTCTAATAAATAAATTCTCATACTCTGATATATCCAAAGCCTAACCATATCCACCCCTAGTTGAGTAACATAATATTACAGGGTGACCCAGAAAAAACACAACCCACAAATTTTGTAATAAAACTGTTGATTTTTTTTTTAAACAAGATTATTATACATTTTACATGATGAACTATTTACAATAGCTCTTAAGTAAACATATGAAACGTTCTAATTAATAAATTATCATACTGTGATATATCCAAAGATCCTGGTAGTCTTCTGTTATAGGTGATATAACCTATCTAAATAATGGAATGATCCGACTACTACTATAAGTAGCAAAGACAATTGTATCATGAAGAATAAGCGACACGATTCAGTTATAGACTGTATTGTCGGACGTAACTTCACTTTCCTTCTGTAAATTCTACTTTCTCTGTTCAATACACTTGTGTCAACTTTCACCAGTTTTTCGTCTTTATTTGTGACCCTTAACAACCCCACAACACCTTCTATAATGCGCACTTTGAGCTTCGGTTTGTGGGTGATCCCACGTTAATAGGGATTAGTGCCTGACATGTACAAGTAGGGTAAGAGGAATATATAATGCGCACTTTAAGGTGTGTGTGAATTTCACTTACGCTGGACAAATGGCCTGGTCAACGGGTGAGGGTGGTGGTTGTATGTTTGATGTAGGGATTAAATATTGTTTTATCATTATTGGTGATGGCGACCAAATCTCACTATGGACATAAAAATATTAGTATTATTTGGATTGTTCGGACTATTGTCCTCATCTTCGTTGTTATCTGCACAAATGATATTTCAGGGTGACCCAGAAAAAAACAGAACCCACATTATTTATTTTCCATTAAACTAACCCTAAACCCCAACCATAACCCGAACCCTAAACCCTAACCCTAACCCTAAACACTAACCCTAACCCTAACCCTACCCACCCTAGTTGAGTAACATAATGTTACAGGGTGACCCAGAAAAAAACAGAACCCACAAATTTTGTAATAAAACTGCTGATTTTTATTTTTTTTAAACAAGATTATTATACATTTTACATGTTAAACGATTGTCCTCATCTTTGTTGCTATCTGCACAACGTTTCGGCCAATGGGCCCTCCGACCTTCTTCAAGTATTTATTTTCGGACCACATCATTGAACTTTGAACCCAACCCTTTATTCAATCCACGGGGCATCTGTTCTCATTCCGCTAACCATAGTTGGGGTACAGGTGTTAAGGTGTATTAATTAGATATTAACTTTTTTTTTACTGTCACCCATGACCAGGACTGAACCTGCAGCCTAGAAATAACTGTCACTTAGAACTGTCTTAAACCGTCGCCTTTATCCACTATGCTATGAGCCCAATAAGATAACAATTAAAATGAGGAAAATAGTTCGAATAATCCAAATAATACTATTTATCAAGCCTCATGTAAATAATACAAATTTATATGCAACATTGGTTCAACATATTAGTGTTTTTGGAGGGGCAAGATGAGGTTGACTTCGTGTGACTGTTATCGGGAGCAGACTTGTCGCATTCTGTCTGTTCAAAGGGAACACCGATGAAGCACAAAGTGAGAGAAAAATAGGGGATATGTAAAGAGCATGTAATTAAGGGGATAAGAAAATACATAAAACATATGCGTCTAAAGATTATATAAATGAATAAATAAATAATTATAAATATATACATACATATATATATATGAAAAAACAAAAAAATATATTAATATATATATATATATATATACAATATATATATATATATATATATATATATATATATAAAGACAATATATATATATATATATGTATATATATATATATATATATAATGGAAAAGGTGACTCACCGGTGAATATGGTCACGATGGTGCAGAATTCAGTGATGTAAGTCAACAATATAACAAATACAAAGTGCTGAATACGGTAGTAGAGCAAATTTATAACAATATAGATACATGTGATAACCTAATCGCGTTTCACCATATGGATCTTCAGGGTTAAATCCCCTGAATTAATCGAGATACCGTTATAACGAACCATTTAACGCGATGAACACTCACGTGTAATCGACTGTAATTAATCGGTATCTCGATTATTTCAGAGGATTTAACCCTGAAGATCCTTATGGTGAAACTCGAGTAGGTTATCACTTGTACCTATATTGTAATACATACATATATATATATATATGTGTGGGGGGGGTGTTACGGTTAGTTGGGCATGAAGTCAACAGCACTTGGTAACTAATAGTTTCTCACCTATGTGATTTTCAAACCAAGTACCATCTCGGTCTGAATATCGTGTAGGCGTGAAACTGTCAGTAACCAAGTGGCGTTAACTTAAGGTCCATGCTAACCTAACTAAATATACATGCTCTATCAACGATATTGAGAACTATTTACTTTTAAATATAGCACTCTATATTATCTATATTTATAAATATGTATAATCTTTTGCTTGTTTCCACAATCTTCGTTTCATGGGATTCATAATTATTAACCCAGTTGAGGCCTGTTGATGGTTGTATAAAACCGAAACGCTTTAGCACCGGTTTCTAAATGTCAATCTTTGACATATTTTCTTGTTTTTTCAAAAACCTTATACTTATTCATACATATATATATATGTGTGTGTGTGTGTGTGTGCGTGCGTGCGTGTGTGTGTATGTGTGTGTGTGTGTGTGTGTGTGTGGTAAGGCTAAAGGAAAAATGGACAAAAGGGAATAACACAAAACAAATAGATGTGGAGAGATATATTTCATTCCGCGTTACGCGGTACTTCTTCATACAGTTTAATAAAATTGTCTGAAGAAGTACTGCTTAACGCGGAACGAAGTATATCTCTCCACATCTATTGGTTTTGAGTTATTCCTTTTTGTCCATTTTTCCTTTATCCTTACCACATTCTGTCGGATTTACTTCAACCCTTCTATCTTCATATATATATATATATATATATATATATATCTTATTATAATGGAGATTGTGTGTTTTTCTGTCTGTAACCGAAACTATATTACTAATCGAGTCACAATTAACATAGTTATTTACATCACATTCTCCATGATTTTATTTTTAATTAAACCTCAATTATTAATAAAATTGCTTCACCTTTTTATTAGTGTTGTCCATATCTACATACAAATAACATGCAATTGTATTTATATATACAAAAAATAGCTGTTTGCAGTGTGAATGTGAAAACTAATTTGCATATTGATATTAAAAATGTGATTTTATCAAATATGTGCTTAGTATTATTGATTTCTAACTGTTTGGTTTTATTTTAATGAATATAAGCAAAAATCTCTTCAATAAATCTTAAATGAAATCCATTGACAAGGAAAAATAACTGTCATTTAATTCTTTATTTCCTGATTTAACTAAATTGTTAAATAAGTAAAATTCAGCAATGAAAGACGGGAGTGATGGAAGAGTAAGTTTCATTTCTATTTTTCTATTATACCCCCACTCTGTTTCAAATCTTTTTATCTGCCTTCATATTAGACTTTCTAATTTAATACGATATTTCATTACATTAAAACTTAAATACTTGCACCCGGAGGGTGCATATATTTGCTAGTATATATAATATTCATGTTTGTATAGAAACAAGATAGATAACAGGTGAAAAACAGAGACTGACTTTCGTGTCTACGCCAAAGAGATGTATGCAATAAATCGGTGTGAGTTCATGTGTTTTTGAGCCGATGTATTACTACCCTCAAAACCCCCCACCTGGAGAGGGCATAAACTCGCTTTTGGCCCTCCGAAGAGCAGATTTCATATATCTTATGATTACTACTTTATGGAAATTGACATGCAGTGGTGTGTGGGTCTCTTAATAAAGATTCTGAAGCGCTCATGAGACCCTAACACCGACCCTGTGTGTATGCGTGTCTATGTACGTAAGCTTATATATTTGTATATTTGGAAAATGAGGTGTGTATATATGTGTATGCATTTGTGCATTTGTGTGTGTGTGTGCATGCATATGCTTTTTCAGTTGAGAAAGCCTGTGTATGACTTTGTTTCAATAATGTGTGTGCGTGCGTGCGTACGTGTAATGCCATCCGGGTGTTTATGTTTTTGTGTATTTAAATGTGGGTGGATTAGTTTGTACACGTGCTTTTGAAATGATTCTTGCTGAGCCAGAAAACACCAGATATGTGTGGCCTTTTTTGATTCTGCCTTTACGTTGCAATCAAAACATTTTAAAATCAACATATTTATTCTACTCTCTCTCTCTCTCTACACACTAGAGGGCGCAAGGATGCACGCACAGGAACATTTCTTCCATTATCTCTCCTCATCTATCAATATATATATATATATATATATATATAACTTATACACACACACACACATATATATGTGGAGAAAAAAGAGCGAGAAAGAGAAGGAAAGAGAGAGAGAGAGAGAGAGAGAGAGAGAGAGAGAGAGAGAGAGAGAACTTTGGTATGAGAAAAGGAAAGACAAACCGGAAAATTAAATCAAACATGTTTCGCTATAAGGATAGCGTCATCATATCTGTTTGTTTTTTTTCACAAAAACCATTTATCTTACGTCATCTATCTATCTATCTATATATCTATATATATATATATATATATATATATATATATATATATATATATAGAGAGAGAGAGAGAGAGAGAGAAAGCTTTGGTATGAGAAAAGGAAAGACAAACCGGAAAATAAAATCAACATGTTTCGCTATAAGGTTAGCGCCATCATAACTGTTTTTTTTTTTTCACAAAAAACCATTTATCTTACGTCATCTATCTATCTATCTATCTATCTATCTATATATATATATATATATATATAATATATAGGAGAGAGAGAGAGAGAGAGAGAGAGAGAGAGAAGAGAGAGAGAGAGAGAGAGAGAGAGAACCCGATTTGGTATGAGAAAAGGAAAGACAAGCCTGAAAATTAAAATCAACATGTTTCGCTATAAGGATATCATCATATCCGTTTTTTTTATTTCACAAAAAACATTTATCTTACGTCATCTATCTATCTATCTATCTATCTATCTGTCTGTCTATATAATATATATATATGTGTGTGTGGTGTGTGTGTGGTAGAGAGAGAGAGAGAGAGGAGAGAAGAGAGTGAGAGAAGAGAGAGAAGACCTTTTGGTATGAGAAAAGAAAGACAAACCGGAAAAAAAAACATGTTTCGCTATAAGGATAGCGTCATCATATCTGGGTTTTTTTATTTCACAAAATCATTTATCTTACGTCATCTATCTATCTATCTATCTATCTATATCTATATATATATATATATATATATATATATATATAGAGAGAGAGAGAGAGAGAGAGGGGGTGTAGGTATATCTAGGTGCTTCCCAAGTGCAGAATTGTACTAATGCTTAACAGTCTTTTTTCAGAACAGCATTGCTGTACAGGCGACCTTAATAGAGCCAGGTGGATGATTCGATGAAAAATTCGGGCAACACATACAGAGTAAAGAAAAGTCGGAAAGGATGTAAAAAAAAAAAAAAAGAAAAAGAACTCCTATCGTAAAGATCGGAAACGGCAAAAGAAAATTTCCGACTAGAATAAAAAGTCGAATCCATGTAGGAACGGATGCGGGAATATATCTCCCGATATACATACGCGAAATATATGCAAATCTCTGCCCAACTGGTTTACGAATACCAATCTCAGCGTTTTATTTACACGCATGTGATACTGTCTGGTTGTATGATCGTAGATGTGTTATATCACCATCTTCTTCAGACGAAAACCCATCTCCTTTCTTTTCTTTACTTGATTTTATTCAATGGCTGACCCTTCGTATTGTTTCGTTGGGATGTAAAAAAAACAAAACAATGAGGACTGTCTAATGTTGCATGTTCAAATTTTGAGTGTATTTATTCTATGTTATGACGATTTTAGGGCCGGGTTAGCTCAGTCGGTAGAGCGTTCGGCTAGAAACCACAAGGTTCCTAGTTCGATACCGGTCCTCGCCAACTCAGCGTATGAGTAGCACAGAGATCTGTGCGGTAAAGTAAGGAGCTGATGGTAGGTGTGGCGCTCCACCTCAGACGCCAAAAACAATCTCCTTGGTCTAGCGCTATTGAAAAGGGGATATACTCCCTCGCTGACTGGCTGATACCGACTTTAGGCCGCCCCGACGACTTTACTTTACTTATGACGATTTTGGGTATTGTGACTTAAGCAATGACGTAGTTTTTGTTACAGACAAAAACCGGAAGCGAATCTCCATTATTTATAGATATGATCATAATTTATGCGTTTATTATTATTACTAGCAAATATATGCACCCTTCGGGCGCAAGTATTTAAGTTTTAATGTAATGAAATATCGTATTAACTTAGAAACGCTAATGAAACTAAATAAGAATGCAGATAAAAAGATTAGAAACAGAGGGGGATATAATTGAAAAGTAGAACAACTGAAACTTACTCTTCAATCACTCTCGTCTTTCATTGTTATTTTTTCTAATTTAAGTATTTAGTTAAAAGAGGAAGTAAAGAATAAAAGGACAGTTATCTTTTCTTGTTAATGGATTTCATTTAAGATTAATGGAAGAGATTTTTGCTTATATTCATTAAAATGAAACCAAACAGTTAGAAACCAATAATACTAAGCATATATTTATTAAAATTACATTTTTAATATCAATATGCAAATTAGCCTTCCCGTTCACACTGTAAACCATTGTTTTGTTGTATATATAAATACAATCGCATGTTGTTAGTATGTAGATATGGTTAGCAGTATTAATAATGTAAAACAATTAATAATTGTGGTTAAAATAAGGATAAATTCATGGTGAATGTGACGTCAATAACTAAGGGAATTGTGACTTGAGTAGTGATTTAGTTTCGGTTACAGACAGAAAAACACACAATCTCCATTATAATAAGATTAAATAGTAATAGTTACTTGAAGCCGTACATTTGCTTGAACAAACTGATTCAATATGGGTTTATAAAATCAATCAAATTACCCTCGAAGATTTATTTCTCTTTTTCTCTATAAAGAACAAAGAATCATCAAAACCTTCTGGATCAAATAAACATATCGTGGATAGTGATAGCCCTACATCAGAACTTTTGTGTCTAGATGTCAATCAGACTTTATTATTGTTAAGTATCTGGCAGCCATACTTCGTTCCAGATGTAATGAATAAGTAAGCAAGCCAATAAGAATCCAGTGTTAACGTATTCCTTGTAAGTCCTTCGTCCGAGAGAATCCAAATGTCAATGAAATAACTCAGAATGGTATGTCTATTAATACAACAGAAGCAGCAGCAGCAGTGCCAGTGATTGGACAATAGAAATCCTTCTCAGGTCACGTGGTAGTCAATGAGTCTATATCTAGGAGTGACCATTTGCCCCATGCCTTATATCAAATATAATTCAACAATTATCACTAGCAAATATATGCACCCTCCGGGTGCAAGTATTTAAGTTTTAATGTAATAAAATATCGCATTAAATTAGAAAGGCTAATGAAACTAAATAAGAATACAGATAAAAAGATTTGAAACAGAGGGAGTATAATAAAAGTTTTGAAACAGAGGAAGTATAATAAAAATAGAAACAACTGAAACTTACTCTTCCATCACTCTCGTCTTTCATTGTTATTTTTTTCTAATTTAAGTATTTTTAGTTAAAAAGAGGACGTAAAGAATAAAATGACAGTTATTTTATCTTGTTAATGGATTTCATTTAAGATTCATTGAAGATTTTTTGCTTATATTCATTAAATAAAAACCAAACAGTTAGAAATCAATAATACCAAGCACATATTTATTAAATTCAATTTTTTAATATTAATATGCAAATTAGCTTTCCCGTTCACATTTGTAAAGCGCTATTTTGTTGTATATATTAACATAATTGCATGTTGTTGTATGTAGACATAGTTAACAGTATTAATAATGTAAAAACAATTTTATTAATAATTGAGGTTTAGATAAAAATAAAAATCATGGAGAATGTGATGTCAATAACTAAGAGAATTGTGACTTGAGTAGGAATATAGTTTCGGTTACAGACAGAAAACACACACAATCTCCATTATAATAAGATTATCATTATTGTTACTATTAACATTATTATTATATTTTTCACACAAACGTAAGTCTTTCACTGGATTTTAAGGAAGAACAATCTCCTCGGGTCACTATGACTTTTCTGAGAATTCTTTCTGATATATATATATGGTGGACACTCCTATCGAGAACGATAGATGAGGGTCAGCAGTGAGTGATTTGATTCCTCCCATGTTGTGAATACTGTCCAGAAGACATTTTATGTTTCCTCGAGTGTGACAGCAGCCCAGCCCTGCTGCGAGTCATGAAGCCACACTGACAAACGAAATGATCCAAGGCAGGAGTTAAATGCTTTTCTTTTAAAGTTAGGCAGAGCCGATCTCTATGCTTCAGTCTATTTTCTTCAAAGCTTTTTAGTTTAGTGAAA
>CM042172.1:62951769-62954269 GCA_023376005.1 Doryteuthis pealeii | reverse complement strand
ATATATATATACTAGCAAATATATGCACACTCCGGGTGCAAGTATTTAAGTTTTAATGTAATAATATATTATATTAAATTAGAAAGGCTAATGAAACTAAATAAGAATGCAGATAAAAAGATTTGAAAAAGTGGGAGTATAATCGAAAAATAGAACAACGGAAACTTACTCTTCGGTCACTCTCATCTTTCATTGTTATTTTTTCTAATTTAAGGATTTAGTTAAAAGAGGAAGTAAAGAATAAAATGACAGTTATTTTTTTCTTGTTAACTGATTTCATTTAAGATTCATTGAAGAAATGTTTGCTTATATTCATTGAAATAAAAACCAAACAGTTTAGAAATCAATAATACTAAATACATATTTATTAAAATCACATTTTATAATATAATAGCAAATTAGCTTTCCCGTTCACACTGTAAACCGCTATTTTGTTGTATATATAAATATAATTGCATGTTGTTAATATGTAGATATGGTTAACAGTATTGATAATGTAAAACAATTTTATTAATAATTGAGATTCAAATAAAAATAAAATCATTGAGAATGTTATATAAATAACTAAGGGAATTGTGACTTGAGTTGTAATATAGTTTCGGTTACAGACAGAAAAACACACAATCTCCATTACAATAAGATATATATATATACATATATATTACATTGACTTTGGTTCTGGTCAGTTAATATAAACTTATGAATACATCCACATTGAATTGTATGCATAAGAGACCGTATGTAACTCTTCTCTCTATGTGAGTATACGAGTCTGATTTTCTCTGGAGGAAACTAAATTATCATTCGTATCTTGCCCGCCCACAGACAAACAAAAAAATGGGACTAAATTATAAAAAAGTACAGTTCCTAAACAACACATTCAGTAAAACGTTTTGATTCAATCTGATCTCGTTCTAGTCTCCCGCCTCATCACCCAACAACACCCACCCCCTCATCTTCATCTTCATTCGACCGTCAGTTCTTTTATGCACGCTGCCAATTTTTTATATTATTATTATTAATATATAATATTTTTTTTTACCTCCTTTCATGTCTTCGCGCCATTTTTGTGCCGGCCCGTATATATGATTATGAATTGAGAGCACGACAACTCACATCATGGAAATATGTGAGATGATTGCTCGGGCCGAACGACGTGTCCGCACTGCTCTCTCTCTTCATATCAGCACATGCGCAGTGCACTTACACCCAGAGGGCGCATGCGTTTCCAACTGCCATGTAACATTACCTGCGAAACACCAAATGCGCAAGTATGCAACCTAATGCATGGTCTCGATATTGATCCAACACCTCTTTAGCCTGGCTTTTTTTAAAAAATCTCTTCTACCTCTCGCCTCCTTCCACCTCTCACTTCCTACCCTTCACTCCTACCCTCTCACTCCTCCTCCCTATATCATTTTATCTTCTCCATTTCCTCGATTATTTTTATTCAATCTTCCTAACACTGTCTGTTTCCAACCCCCTAACCTCTTCCTACATTCCCTCGCTCCTCCCTCTCTCTCCCCCCTTCTCTCTCTCTCTCTCTCTCTCTCTCTCTCTCTCCACTCTCTCTCTCTCTTAATATTTTTATGTAATCTGCTTTCTATCACTCAGAATCTCCCTTCCTTTCTCTCTCTCTCTCTTCTCTCTCTCTCTCTTTCTTTTCTTTCTTTCTCTCGCTCTCTCTCTCACTTCCTCACTCACTTAATTTTTTTCATGTAATCTGCTTTTTATCACCCAGAACGTCCCTTCTCTTCTCTTTCTCCTTCTCTCTCTCCTCTCTCTCTCTTTTTCTCTCTCTCTCTCTCTCTCTCTTCTTTCTTTCTTCTCGCTCTCTCTCACTTACTCCTCACTTAATTTTTTTTATGTAATACTGCTTTCTATCGCTCAGAACCTCCCTCCTTTCTCTCTCTCTCTCTCTCTCTCTCTTCTCTCTGTCTCTCTGTCTGTCTCTCTCTCTCTTTCTTTCTTTCTCTCGCTCTCTCTCACTTACTCACTTAATTTTTTTTATGTAATCTGACTTCTATTCACTCAGAACGTCCCTTCCCCTCTCTTTCTCTCTCTCTCTCTCTCTCTCTCTCTCTCTCTCTCTCTCTCTCTCTCTCACTACACTCAATTTTTATGTTAATCTGCTTTCTATCACTCTTCTGTCTCTCGTCTCTCTGTCTCTCTTTCTTCTGTCTCTCTGTCCTCTTGTCTCTCTTCTTTCTTCATTTCTTCTTTCTTTCTTTTTCTTTCTTTTCTTTCTCTCGCTCTCTCTCACTTACTTCATTAATTTTTTTAGGAATCTGACCTATCTATCACTCAAGAAGCCCCCCCCATCTTCTACTCTCTCTCCATCTCTCTCTCTACCTCCTCTCTCTCTCTGTCTTTTGTATCATCTCTCGAAGAAATTCGATTAATCTCCCATCTAATTGTCTATATTCCCAGCTTATGTATCTACATCAAATATCATCTCCTCATCAACTCATCTCTCTCTCTCTGTCATCTTCTTCTCTTT
>CM042172.1:62945018-62951669 GCA_023376005.1 Doryteuthis pealeii | reverse complement strand
ATATATATATATTATATATAATATATTATATATTATTTATATTATATATTAATATATATACTATATATATATATATATTTGCATTTATTTAAATGAATCTATTTTAATATATTATTATGGCGTTAATATAGGTTATCCATTTAGATACTATATAGTATATCTGTATTGGTAATATAGCCTATATATATATCTATATTGATATTCATATATATATAATATGATATATAAGTATATTATAGGTAGTATTGAGTGATATATGTATATATATATTTTATACTATTATTATATATTATATATTATTATATATATATACTATATACTGTTATAATAATATATATATAATATATATATATATATATATATATATATATATATATATATATATATATATATATATATATATATATATATATATATATATATATATATATATATATATATATATATATATATATATATATATATATATATATATATATATATATATATATATATATATATATATATATATATATATATATATATATATATATATATATATATATATATATATATATATATATATATATATATATATATATATATATATATATATATATATATATATATATACTATATATATATATACCATATATATATGCAGATTACTTTATATATATATTAGATATTTTATATATATATATATATATATATATATATATATATATAATAATAATGGTAATATTATGGTTTCACACTTATAACTTAAAGTTTCATGTAATCCAATCATCAGATGAGATCAGTAGTTGAGATGTCATATATATATGGTATATTTATATGGTATATATATATATATATATATATATATATATATATATATATATATATATATATATAATCAATGGTAATATTATGGTTTCACACTTATAACTTAAAGTTTCATGGTAATCCAATCATCAGATGAGATCAGTAGTTGAGATGTCAGAAACCAGTCGTGAAATGGTTGAGATGTTAAAAACCAAATTGTTTAGCGTTTATATGAAGCGTTTTTCACGCGATGGGAAATGTAAAACTAAAAATTGTTTTTTTAAACTGTGGCTTGTTTAACGTTTATGTGACGTGGATTGTTTTCACGTGACGTAATGTCATGACGTTAAATTTGTATTTAAAAAACATTATAATCAAACAAACTTGCATTGGTGTTAATGCACGCGGTGTTCAGATTAATTTTTTTTTTTAATAAATAAAAGGAGAGCGAAATTTCAGGGATCAATTAGGGTCAGGTGGTAAGTGACACAGTAAAAATTTGTTCAAATGCCTACACTTCGAAACGAGTTCACTTCTCTTATTTAACAAGTTATTGCTTGTATTTTGTAATATACACAACTTTTCTTCTAAGCAGAGATCGCATTTACGTTGTCCTGATATATATATCTATCAGCTCAACAACAATCTCTCCTCTTGGCTCTGAATCTATTCATTGTGACTTCATTTCTATACGGTTCATAAATATGGCTTTATTCCAAGTCTATTTTTTAACCAACAAATGTCTATACAAATAAATATTTGTGTGCCAGTAAAGCTATATCCCTCAATATACACACAACAGTTTATAAACATATTTTTCGCCACATAACCCTATCAAGTATTCAGTCTTGTAGCTTTAATTCTTTTAACCTTCCGCCCTGTCGACTGGGGCGTTAGAATGCACCGATTACATCTCTACAGAGGTTTATTTTCCCAGTACCCCACTCGTACCGAGTCAGGCACGAAGGCCCTATTTATGTGGGACCACCCACAAGCCGAGACTCATGGGTGGCGGGTAGAAAAATTGCGTCGATCCCGTCGGCATTCCCCCTCAAGTGGGCGCCTCAGGCGCTGGGCAATAAACCCAGCCCTGCCCCTTTAAGTCAAGGGGGCAGGTATTGCCTGGAGGGATGGCCCTCTGGGATCGACGCTATTAATTTACCATCTCACCGGTCTAGTGGCCGAAGCGCACTGGACCCCCGCCTGAGCGGGTTGTAGGCATTAGGTAAGGGACCACCTGTTGGCCGTGGGTGGCGACCCGTGATGCTTAAGGATGGAGCCCAGGTGGATGACCAGTTCATGACATGCAATACTCGACTTTGGCCCTATCTTGGGCTAGACGGGCGGTCGGAGAGGCCCCCTCCGATCGATCGGCTGGTCATGTCAAGCCCTAGCACCTATATGATTTTCCCAACCCTATTGCCCTTATGGCAAGCCCCAGCCCCTTTATATCATATGGGTGCTAGAAGGCGGTGGCTGCGAGTCTACATGTCCTGGGTATGACGTTAAACTCTATCTGATGGTGAGGTTCCAGTTTTGGAGGTTTGGGGTATGTGGAGCACCCCTTCATCACCATTGCTCCCTGGTCCACTCTGACCCGGAGTGGTAGTACCTGTTAGGGTCCCATCTATGGGTTAAATAGAAAAATGTATTTATAAAAAAATTGTATTATCCATTAAGAATTGATTTATTTCAAAACTTTATCGGCATTAAATGACCCACTGAGGTTGATATGCCGTAAAACAAAACAAACCAAAACAAACTATCTTTTGGCCTTGGCAGATTTTCGGCTTCCAATGTCAGGCATGAAGTCACTCCAGTGGGCATTGATCATGATACCATGCCTATGCCAATGGAAGTGATCGTGGAGGCGTAAAGTCCTCTGGTATAGGTCCCAGGATGCGTGTGTCTTCGTGTGGGGAAGATTACATTGAAGGGCCGGGCTAGCTCAGTCGGTAGAGCGTTCGTTTGAAACCACAAGGTTCCTAGTTCGATACCCGCCCTCGCCAACTCATCGTATGAGTAGCACAGGGATCTGTGCTGTAAAGTAAGGAGCTGATGGTAGGTGTGGCGCTCCAATGCAGACACTAAAATAATCTCCTTGGTCTAGAGCTAGTGAAAAGGGGATAGGCTCCCTCGTTGCATGGCTAATACCGACATTAGGCCGCCCCGACTACTTTACTTTTACTTACATATATGGAAATATAAGTGTTTATTTCCACACATATATATATGTGTGTGCGTGTGTGTGTGTGCGTATGTGTGTGAGTGTGTATATATATATATATATATATATATATATATGAATAGGTGTGTGTACGAGTATATGTACGTGATGCATGCATGATTGTGTGCGTTTTCGATGCTTGCGTAAGAAGCTGTACGTTTTCATATGTGTCTTTAAATGTATGTGCATACAAATGCAGGAATCAAACTGCATTTATAGACTGCATAAAAATCTGTATCGTCCAATGTCATCAAAAAGCATTGAATGAAATGAACAATTCAAAAAAATTCTCCCCGCCTTTTCTTCATTAAGTACAGAAACAAAGCAAACAAAAAATATAAATTAGCAAGTTTACAAGTTTACATAATGTGTACTAGGATGTGTCTTGTGTGTGTATATATATATATATATATATATATATATATATATATATATGTATATATATGTATGTATATGTATATGTATGTATGTATATGTATATGTATATATATGTATGTATATGTATTGTATTGTATATATATATATATATATATGTATGTATATATATATGTGTATATATATGTATCTATATATATATATATATATATATATATATATATATATATATATATATATATATATATAAATGAAGTCTGCTCAAATCTACGCAAAAGTAAGCAGTCCATTTTTTTTTTCGTGTACTTGTTATACTGCGTTACTGAATACACAAAAACGATGTTTAAATAAAACAATGACAATTTCTTCCCCATTAAAAAAAAAAAAATAGGTTAATTACCTGTTTAATTATCCAGAAAAAATATTCTTTGTTTATTTTTTTTTTCTTTATTTTTTTTTATCTTCTTTTTTCTCTGTTTTTTTGTTTTTTTTGTTATGTTTTAGGAAATCGAATGGATGGATTTTGTTTTTTTTTTCATTCTGAAAGTATTTGAGTTGAAATTTAATGCATATCACGCTAGAACACGCAATCGGGATTTGAAAAAAAGAAATAAATAAAAGAAAGAAAAAAAAGAAAAAAAGAATAAGAAAAATTAAAAATATATATAAAATAAATAAAATAAATGAGATAAACAAAAAATAAAAAAAGGTTTGGATACATCCATCTACGTTTTCACATGCTGATGTGCATATGTTGTTGAGTATTTTGAATTTCCATGCTGTTTGATGTTAATTAGATGAAAAACAAGAGACAAAGACGGAGACATAAAGAACATCTTGGGCGGTAAATGTTTGTATCTACCCAACCTCTCCCCCACTAAGAGGATGTGACACAAGGTCAATTTGTAATCGGGATAAAACTGGTTTGAATTCATGGTTTCTTTCTATTAGACTGGTGTCCAAAATCAAGATTAAAGAGCCCAGTTTGGCATACCCGTAGCTGGGGAAGAATAATTAGATTCATACCTTTCCCAAGGGTATTAGCACTATGGGAAATGCAAGTAGCTTTGTCCAGGATTGAAACTCGGTTCTCAGATTCCATTTCATACAACCACATACGTTTTTTGTTATGTTTTGAAAATTGAATTTGTTGACTATTTTGAATTTCCATGCTATTTGATTTTAATTAAATGAAAAAGAAGAGACAAAAATGGAGACATAAAGAACATCTTGGGCGGTAAATGTTTGTATTTACCCAACCTCTCCCCCCACTAAGAGGATGTGACACAAGGTCAATTTGTAATCAGGATAAAACTGGTTTAAATTCATGGTTTCCTTTTCCTAGACTGGTATCCAATATAAAGGTCAAAGAGCCCAGTTTGGTATACCCGTAGCTGGGGAATAATAATTGCATTCATACCTTTCCAAGACGGAGACATAAAGAACATCTTAAACGGTAAATGTTTTTATTTACCCAACCTCTCCCCCCACTAAGAGGATGTGACACAAGGTCAATTTGTAATTGGGATAAAATGGGATAAAACTTGTTTTCAATTTATAGGTTCCTTCTCCTAGACTGGTGTCCAAAATCAAGGTTAAAGAGTCCAGTTTGGTATACCCGTAGCTGGGGAATAATAGTTGCATTCATACCTTTCCCAAGGGTATTAGCACTATGGGAAATGCAAGTAGCTTTGTCCAGGATTGAAACTCGGTTCTCAGATTAGATGAAAAAGAAGAGACAAAGACGGAGACATAAAGAACATCTTGGGCGGTAAATGTTTGTATTTACCCAACCTCTCCCCCCACTAAGAGAAGGTGACACAAGGTCAATTTGTAATCAGGATAAAACTGGTTTGAATTCATGGTTTCTTTTCCTAGACTGGTATCCAATATTAAGGTTAAAGAGCCCAGTTTGGTATACCCGTAGCTGGGGAATAATAATTGCATTCATACCTTTCCAAGACGGAGACATAAAGAACATCTTGGGCGGTAAATGTTTGTATTTACCCAACCTCTCCCCACTAAGAGAAGGTGACACAGGTCAATTTGTAATCAGGATAAAACTGTTTGAATTCATGGTTTCTTTCTCCTAGACTGGTATCCAATATTAAGGTTAAAGAGCCCAGTTTGGTATACCCGTAGCTGGGGAATAATAATTGCATTCATACCTTTCCAAGACGGAGACATAAAGAACATCTTGGGTGGTAAATGTTTGTATTTACCCAACCTCTCCCCCCACTAAGAGAAGGTGACACAAGGTCAATTTGTAATCAGGATAAAACTGGTTTGAATTCATGGTTTCTTTCTCCTAGACTGGTATCCAATATTAAGGTTAAAGAGCCCAGTTTGGTATACCCGTAGCTGGGGAATAATAATTGCATTCATACCTTTCCAAGACGGAGACATAAAGAACATCTTGGGCGGTAAATGTTTGTATTTACCCAACCTCTCCCCCCACTAAGAGAAGGTGACACAAGGTCAATTTGTAATCAGGATAAAACTGGTTTGAATTCATGGTTTCTTTCTCCTAGACTGGTATCCAATATTAAGGTTAAAGAGCCCAGTTTGGTATACCCGTAGCTGGGGAATAATAATTGCATTCATACCTTTCCAAGACGGAGACATAAAGAACATCTTGGGCGGTAAATGTTTGTATTTACCCAACCTCTCCCCCCACTAAGAGAAGGTGACACAAGGTCAATTTGTAATCAGGATAAAACTGGTTTGAATTCATGGTTTCTTTCTCCTAGACTGGTATCCAATATTAAGGTTAAAGAGCCCAGTTTGGTATACCCGTAGCTGGGGAATAATAATTGCATTCATACCTTTCCAAGACGGAGACATAAAGAACATCTTGGGTGGTAAATGTTTGTATTTACCCAACCTCTCCCCCCACTAAGAGAAGGTGACACAAGGTCAATTTGTAATCAGGATAAAACTGGTTTGAATTCATGGTTTCTTTCTCCTAGACTGGTATCCAATATTAAGGTTAAAGAGCCCAGTTTGGTATACCCGTAGCTGGGGAATAATAATTGCATTCATACCTTTCCAAGACGGAGACATAAAGAACATCTTGGGCGGTAAATGTTTGTATTTACCCAACCTCTCCCCCACTAAGAGAAGGTGACACAAGGTCAATTTGTAATCAGGATAAAACTGGTTTTGAATTCATGGTTTCTTTCTCCTAGACTGGTATCCAATATTAAGGTTAAAGAGCCCAGTTTGGTATACCCGTAGCTGGGGAATAATAATTGCATTCATAC
>CM042172.1:62907518-62927518 GCA_023376005.1 Doryteuthis pealeii | reverse complement strand
GTTCTCTCTTTCATTTCTTTCTTTATTTCCTTTCCCCTTTCTTATTTTTTTCGTTTCTCTTTCCTTTTTTTTCTGTTCTCTTTCATTCTGTTTATTTATCTTTCCTGTGCCCTATCTTTCTTTCCTTCTTTCTTTTATTTATTTCTTTCATTCTGTTTCTCTTTCTTTCTTATTAAATATATTTCTTTCTGTTTATCTTCCTTTTTTTATATAATTTCTCTCTTTCTATTTCTCTTTCTTTCTTGAGCCATTTCTATTCTTTTCTCTTTCATTTCATTTCATTTATCCTTTATTTCCTTAGCCTTTTCTTTTTTCCCGTTTCTCTTTCTTTTTTGTGTTCCTTTTCTTTCCGTTTATTTATCTTTCCTATTTCCTTTCTTTTTTTATTTCTGTTTCTCTTCCTTTTTTATGTAATTTCTTTCTTTCCATTTCTTTCTTTCTATTCCTCTTTCTTTCTTATGCCATTTCTATTCTTGGATCTTTCTTTCCTCTAGCGTTTCATTTCTGTCATTTCTTTCCACTTTTCTTTCTGTTGTTTCTTTTTTTTATTCTTCGGTTCTTTTTTCCTCTGTCCTTTCTATTTTAAAGTTTTCTTCCCTCAGCTTCTTTTTCTCAAAACATTCACCTAACCTTTCCATCTTTTTGCTCTATCCTTTTTTATATATATATATCCATCCTTTTTATGTCTTCCTTCTAAATATGAATCGTGATTTCATTCTTTTTTCTATTAAACCCTGACCCAGGAATATTGTTTTTAGCTCAGTCGTTACAACATTCGTCTTCTAATAGCAAGGTTCCTGCTTCGATACCGGTCCTCGTCGACTCGTCGACTCGTCGACTGGGAGGCTGCAGACCAATTTTAAGGAAGTCTAGAAAGGAACAAGTCATTATGTCCGGATTATGCATTGGTCATACAAAACTAACACACTCTCATATACTCAAACAAGAACAACAACCACAATGTGAAACATGTCAAACACCCCTGACAGTCAAACACTTATTGATGGAATGCATATTTTTGCTCACATCAGAAAACATTATTTAAAAGCAAACAATATGAAAGATCTGTTTGAAAATGTTAACATGGAGGATATTTTCTCTTTTTTGAGGGAAATAAATTATACCATAGAAATAAGACATGAGACAAATCAATGCCAATACAATATGATTCCCAATAATGCTAACACATTGTTAAAACCAATTACTAAAAGTATATATATGAATACACAATATGTATAACACCCCAACCGCTAGGCATGATATAACCCATGACGGGTTGATATGCCGTTAAAATTAATAAACCAACCAACCAACCAATCAGCACACGAGTAGTACAACTTGAGTAACCTGATCAGGACTGCAAAGCATTTTCGTGCTGACGATAGATGTCAATTCCTCTAATCTTTGCTATTTTCTCATTTTTTTATCTCTTTTCTTCTTCTGTATTCTGTTGATGTCGTAGGCACGTGGAGTAACGATTTAGAAAATAAACTCAACGAGCCAAGTTCTAATTCTGTGCGAGGCTGTTTACGTTTAATTTAATTGTAGGAAGCGCGTGGTGTAATGGTTAAAAGTCATCGGAAATGGACTCGTCGCCCCGAGTTCAAATCCTGGACGTGGTAATTGCATTTCACTTAGCGCTAATACCCTTGGGAAAGGTATGAATTCTACTCTCCCTCCAGCTATGGGTAAATAGTAGGGCAGATTGGGCTCTTTAACCTTGGTTAGGTAACCGGTCTAGGAGAAGGAAAACTCTGAATTCATACATGTTGAACTCCGCTTAAGAAATTGACCTTTTGTCACATCCTGCTCATGCGGAGGGGTTGGTAATTATATTATATATGTTCACGTTTGATTTTCAAACTAACGTGTTATTGGTTGGTTTGGTTTCATGTCGTGTCAACCCTTGGTTTATCTTATCCTGAATATGTTTTTTTTTAATTAATTCTTGTTAAGTATTAATTTTTTTAACTAATTTTTAAACATATTTTAAGTCTCCCTTTTTTTATCCATGTTACCCATTATACATATTGGCATTTCAGACTCGGAAGACTATAATAAAGCTTTATGTGCCCCTGAATTACAGGGCCTCCTGAGACTGTGATGCCCGATGTTTGAAAAAACATTCTCGACCACAGATGTCGCATTTGAATGCTGTCCCCGAAGATGTTGATGTGCCGGTTCTTTGTTGCCGCTGCTTTCTTCTGGACCTCTTAGCTTCATGGTGTTGCGTCAGGGTGACTTCTGACATGGGCAATCCTCTACAGAGAGTCTGTCGCCACCGAGGGCGGTCCTAAGCCAAATTTCCCCAGCTGGACGAGGCAATGCTAAAGCATCTTTGCCCCTTCGAGCTGGGAAGATTTTACCCATAGATGAGACGCTAACAAGTACTACCACTCCCGGTCAGGGTGGATCTAGGAATAACGACAAGTCCCCCGGACTCCAGAACTGAAACCTCACTACTTGTTGCAGTATAACGTTATACCCAGGACATCCAAGCTAATGAAGTTGAAAATACATTAATGCATCTCTTCCTTTCGTCTCCCGACAGATAGCGATGTATAGAAGTCTTGGTTAGACAACTTACCGAGGAAAAGAAAAAGGTTTGGGTTATTTCCTAGTTGAGTAACATGATATTACAGAACCCAGTAAAAACAGAGCCACATAGATACGTCACTTCAATGTCCTTTCTCTCTTATCTTCCCCCACTCTCTCTCTCTTCTCTCTCTCTCTGATTGATTCTCCCCTCTCTCTCTCTCTCTCTCTCATTTCTCGTCTCTCTCTCTCTCTCTCTCTCTCTCTCTCTCTCTCTCTCTCTCTCTCTCTCTCTCTCTCTCTGTCATAGATACGCTTCTTTTGTCCTCCTTCTAAATATGAATCGTGATTTCTTTCTTCTCTTTTTCCTTAATTCAGTAATATCGTTTTTTCATCACTATTAGCCTCTTGTTACATGATCTCCTTTTTCTGCCTTTTATTTCCACTTTGTATTTATATTCTTAAATACTTATCTTTATTTCGAATTCTATTCTCCGCCTCTCTTCAGATTTTTGTTAACCCTTTTAAGCTCATTTATTTCATCAAGTATTTCCTTATCAGTTCGTGGGCTTTCTTTTTTCTTTCCCTCTTTTGTAACATGTCTCTTTCTATCAAATCATGTATTGCTTCTTTAATTCTTTCTTTCTTTTATTCATTCTTTCTTTCATTCTTTCTTTCATTTATAACATTTTTTCAGTCTAATTTGTATTTCTTCCTTTTTTATTCTTTTTCTTTTTCTAAACTTTTGTTATTTTTTCATGTTAAATTCAATCCACACCTTCCTTTCTGCAATATCTTTTTCTATCTAATTTTTCATTCATTTACTCATTCCTTCTTTCTTTTCTGGAATTAAACCATTGATCTATCCCTGAAAGAATTTCTCCTTCAATTTTCCTCATTTTTCTGATAACTTTAAATTGTATTTTCTTCTTCAATATTGATAACTTTTTAAACTTTCATATCATCCACACAGTTTCATTCATTATTTTTTTTATTCTTTTGTTCTGTTTTCTTAATCAAAATTGAAAAGACTGTATTTCTCTTGTGTCCATTTTCAGTCCTCTCTCTTGAAAACCGCCCTGTCGGTGGGGCGTTAGAATGCATCGACTGCACCTCTGCAGAGGGGTAAGACTCTCCCAATGGGGCCACCTGTTGTACGTGGGTGGCGACCCGTGATGCTTAAGGATAGAACCCAGTGGTTGAGAAGTCCATGACTTGTAATACTAACTTTGGCTCTTTCTTGGGCTAGGCATGCGGTCGGAGTGCCCCCCTCCGATCAATCGGCTGGTCACGTCAAGCCCTAGAACCTATATGATTGTCTAACCCTATTGCCTTCATGGCAAGCCTCAACCCTTTTTATCATACGGGTGCTAGAAGGTGGTAGCTGAGAGTCTACATGTCCTGGGAATGACGTTAAACTCTATCTGATGGTGAGGTTCTGGTTTTCGCGTTTTGGAGAATTTGCAGCATCCCTTCATCACCATTGCTCCCTGGTCAACTCTGACCCGGAGTGGTAGTACCTGTTAGGGTCCCATCTATCGGTTAAATAGAAAGATGTATTCATAAAAAAATTAAGTAGCCATTAAGAATGAATTCATTTCAAAACTTTATCGGCATTAAATGACCCACTGAGGTTGATATGCCGCAAAACCAAAAATCCTCTTGAAAATTTCCTGTTCGAAAACGTCAACATGGAGGATATTCTCTTTTTTGAGGAATTAAAATTATACCATAGAATATAGACATGAAACTAATCAATACCATACAACATAATCCCCAAAATGCTAACACATTGTTAAAAGCCGTTACTAAAAAGTATAAATACAAATACACGATATGTATCACTTTCTAATCGTTAGGCATGATATAACCCAGACGGGTTGATATGCCGTTAAAATCAATTAACAAACAAACAATCAATATCAGGTTATTTAATATTTCCCTTTATATGTCTTGGGGAAAATATACTATTAATTTAAACAATTTTATCATTTTTTTATAAATGGTGTAATAAATTTGATCTTAATAGTTTTTGTAAACTTATTAATATATATATTTACCAACCCCTCCACACGAGCAGGATGTGACACAAGGTTAATTTCTAAAGCGGAGTTCGACAGGTTTGACAGAGTTTTCCTTCTCCTAGACTGATTGCCTAACCAAGGTTAAAAAGCCCAGTCTACCCTACTATTTATTCATAGCTGGAGGGAGAGTAGGATTCATACCTTTCCCAAGGGTATTAGCGCTAAGTGAAATGCAATTATCACATCCAAGATTTGAACTCGGGGCGACGAGTCCATTTCCCAGGACTTTAACCATTACACCTCGCGCTTCTATACGGGCGGCCTAAAGTATCAGCCGTACAGCGAGGGAGTCTATCCCCTTTTCATAGCGCTTATTAATATAAGAGCATAGTAAGGTCACTCGTATCTCAAATTTTAGTTCTCAACACAAAGTAAAACATCGACCGAATGACAGCTCGTAACTTGAATAACTCGGAAGGTGGAGAACTCGTAAGTCAAAGTACCAATGTACTATCAGAGAAAATAGTCAAAAATGATTCTTTAAAATTGAGAACAAAGAAATATTTTTCATCTCTGTTCTTGTTTTTTTGTTTTATTTTTTGTTTTTGTGCTTTTTTTTGTATTATACATGTATATATATATATTTTTTTTTTCATCTACTTTCTCTCAATTTCGTACATTCCCTCGCAATTCGATTCTTTTCTGTCCTCTCTAATTCGGATCTTTCTCACTCTCAAAAACTCAATCTGTCTCACTCTTCAGTATTTTTTCTGCTTCGCCTTCCTTCTTGGCTCGTTGCCAGTCGGGTTAATTTGACCAAAATGCATTCGCTGCGCAGTCGCATTAGCCGCAGCACGTGACGTCTACACCCGAACCTCGCACCGGAAGTAGTTATCATGGCTGCGAAGCATCGATCTATCGCCGATGATCGAGCTCTTCTTGCGTTTCTTTCGGTTCGATGCGATAACAAGGCGCGTGCGGTCGGCCATCTTCAGGCGCCACGCAACACGGCCTCACCGAAAAAGAAAAAAAAAGAAGCAAACTGAAGCGGATTGGCGGATGTAAAACACGGTCACTTCCGGTGACGACGAACTTACGGAGAATCGGATGTGAGCATGCAGCCGGCGCGTCAGACGCTCGCCGACCTTCATGGGGTGTCCGTGGCTCTTGGCGCGCTGGCAAATAGAACAGAGTGCACGATTGACAGCACGAAGGGTCGGGGTAGAAATACCGCTGCTCTTCACGTACTTGTATTGTAATTGGATGTTGAAGAGCAGGTGGCTGCGTTATGGGTACTGAAAGTTGAAGGACGATTGCACAGGTCTTTTTTCTTTCTTTTTCTATGGAAATCGAATTCATTGTGTCTTTTTTTTCTGTAATGCTCAGTATGTTTAGTTTCCTTCAATCATACGAATCTATCTATCTATCTATATATATATATATATATATATATATATATATATATATATATATATATGCATTTCTATCCATCATCTTGTCTGTCTGCCTACTTGTCTGTCTGTCTATCTGTCTGTCTTTCTATCTATTTATATAAGTCTGCTCAGATCTATCTGCTTGTCGTTTGGTCTGTTTTTCTTTGTCTACCTATTTAGCTGTGTATTATTATCTCTCTCTTCTCTCTCTCTCTCTCTCTCTGTCTGTATATATATATATATATATATTATATATATATATATATATATATGATGGGACGACTACTATAAAAGCAGCCAGGCCCGGTCAGTCATACTAACGTTCTGTTGAAGAGAAGCTAGTGCTCTCGGAAATTAAACGAAATAAAACGAAACTTAACATTCAAAACCAAGTTTCTGATATTCCATTCCTAATGCTTTACACCAAAACCCAAACAATATATATATACTATAAATAGATACCCCCCACACACATATATATATGTGTGTGTGTGTGTGTGTCTATTTATAGTATATAGTATGTATAAATACACACACACACACATATATATATGAGTATTTATAGTATATTTAAATCTATTTATAGTATATATATGTATAAACACACACACACACACACACACATATATATATATATATATATATATTGTATGTGTGTGTGTGTGTGTGTGTGTGTGTGTGTAAAGGGAATGACTTACCGGTAAAATATGTCTTGGACATCACAAATGAATGAACAGACCCCATTATAAAATTGGAAATTATTTTAAAATCCCGATCATATAACCCAGGTGATATATTCTGCTCCGAAGAAAAAATAATACCAGAGAACTTTTGAACCAAAGTTTTGAAATTTTTGCTAAATGCATTCATAAACTATGACAATTCCAACTAAAAGAAGAAAAGAGAAAAAAAAATTTTAAAGAGGATTTTTGAAAATGTTTAAGTTTGATTTTTTGAAAACATATACTTAAAAAAATATGCGTTATTCGGACTATTGCCCCCATCTTCATTGTTATTTGTACAACGTTTCGGCCGATATGCCCTCCGGTCGTCTTCAGGTATTTCGTGTCGGACTCGGGAACCTTCTCGGACTCGGGAATCTTCTTTTCAAACTCGAGAATCTTCTTTTCAAACTCGGGAACTTTCTTGTCGTAATCGGAAGCCATCACGGAACTTTGAACCTAACCCTTTATTTATTCCATGGGGGTATCCTGTTCTCATTCCGCTAACCATAGCCGGGGTAGGAGATCTGTTAATTATTTTTCTAACTACCTCTACTCAGGTTTGAACTCGGGATCCAGAGATAACTGTCACTTAGAACTGTCTTAATCTAACTACCTTATCCACTAGGCCATGTGTCCAATTGGACAATTGAGTTTGAATTTTGGGAACTTATAAACCTAATGTCTTGATTTGGCTAATTTATCTACCTATTTACTTATGTATGATTTTTTACCTAGACTGATATTGTTTTTTTTTTTTCTCAATTTGATCAAGCCTTCTTAATTATGGGTTCCCATATTGTATTCATTTCTATGCTAGGTCTACTTAACAGCCCATTACAGCCTATCATATGTGCTGATTCTTTGAGGTTTCTTCTCTATCTATTATTCTAACTTCATCTCATAAGGGCAGATGGTTTCCTTTTCATTCCATATATGGTCAGCCATACCTGACTTTTTATTTCTCCTCAGACCACTGCTTTACGATGTTCTTCTAGTCTTACTTTCAGTGGACGGCATGTTTCACCTTTGTATTCTTTGCCACAGCTGCATGGGATGGAACACACAATTTTTGGTCATGTTGTATTCTGTTAGGGGCTTGACTCGGACGAGATGTTTACGAAGAGTTGAGTCACTCCTGAATGTTGTGCTGATGTCATAGGGATTGAATCTTTTCAGCCAAGCCTTTCACATAGGGCAGACAGATTGTAGTGAGTTTTCGGGTATCATCCTCTGTCCTGCGATCCAGATTTCTCATAGCCGATGTTATGCTCTCAGGATAATTGTTACGACGGAGGGTCTCTCTTAAGCTGTCCATTTCCTTCTGGTATACTTCATCACTGCTGTTGACTTTTGCTCGATGTTGTAGAATATACAACATTGTAGGACGATACCATTCTTTACATTATATGAATGGTGGGAATTGAAGTTGAGATACTGTCCAGTGAGAATTGGGAATATTGTGACATAAGCTGTGCAGTAGTTTTGGTTACAGACATAAATACACCCACTCTCCATTATTAATAGATTACGCAATCATTGGGCATATTGTGAGATAAGCTGTGTGGTAGTTTTGGTTACAGACAGAAATACACCCAATCTCCATTATTAATAGATTACGCAATCATTGGGCATATTGTGAGATAAGCTGTGCGGTAGTTTTGGTTACAGACAGAAATACACCCAATCTCCATTATTAATAGATTACGCAATCATTTGGAATATTGTGACATAAGCTGTGACGTAGTTTTGATTACAGACATAAATACATCCAGTCTCCATTATTAATAGATTACGCAATCATTGGGAATATTGTGACATAAGATGTGCGGTAGTTTTGGTTACAGACAGAAATACACCCAATCTCCAGTATTAATAGATTACGCAATCATTGGGAATATTGGGACATATGCTTTGACGTAGTTTTGGTTACAGACAGAAATACACCCAATCTCCAGTATTAATAGATTACGCAATCATTTGGAATATTGTGACATAAGCTTTGACGTAGTTTTGGTTACAGACAGAAATACACCCAATCTCCATTATCAATAGAGGTGTATTAACGATTCTGACAATAAATCAAATGTCCACTAATAGACTTACGCATTAATTGGGAATATTGTGCGGTAGTTTTGGTTACAGACATAAATACACCCAATCTCCGTTATTAATACTAGTAAAAAATAAAAAACACCCTCCGGGCGATGTAAAAATAGATTTTTGAAACATATTGCCTGAGGGGTGGGAGTAAAAAATTCAATGTCAGCGAATTTGTACTCTAAGTAAGTAAAATCATCAAACTCATTAAAGGATTAAAAAATAAAACAATTTGGAATGTAAACTTTAAATATATATTAGAATAAAACAAACTATATATAGATATATAATACCAATCATGTATTTATTAAAACTTGTTTTAAAAAAACAATGAGGACTGTCTAATGTTGCATGTTCAAATTTTGAGTGTATTTATTGAATAAATACATTCAAATTTTGAGTGTATTTATTGAATAAATACACTCAAAATTTAAACATGCCAAAAAATCGTAGAATAAATTTTATTCTATGTTATGATAATTTTGAGTAATGTGATGTAAGCAGTGACGTAATTTTTTATTACAGACAAAAACCAGAAGCGAATCTCCATTATTGATAGATATAGAAGATACATACAGATTATCAATTCATCTCTTGCCAAATAACGTCGGGAAAACTGCTGTAAATAAAATCGAACCTCAGGAACTTTCTGCCCTCAGAGCTCAGCTCTGCCACTGAGCCATAGACGAGTAAGTACATTTTTAAGGAAGTTAAATACGAAGGTAAATATTATGTAAGTCGGGTGGGTGGGGGTTGGCGCCTGTTCTTCTCCTTTGTCTTCAGTAAGGAATATTTCCGTGTTAATAACTAGGAAAAGATACATCTGTAGATAAAGTTTGGTAGTTGCAGGTGCATATATGTAAATGAGAAATGCATGTTGGGAATGTCAGATGTTCATGGGAAATACCGGAAGTGGTTATGTATGTTATGTGTTGTGCATTTGAGTGTTAACGAAAAGAGCACTTGCTGAAGGTTTGATCTATCACCATCGAATCAAAGGTTACGTGCAATGGTAATTTACATAGATGAATAGGAATGTATAGAGGGATAAATGTAGAAGGGGAAGAATAAGAGAGAGAGAGAGAGAGAGAGAGAGAGAGAGAGAGAGAAGAGAGAGAGAGAGGAGAAGATGGAGAGGGGGATGTGATATGGAAATCTGGAAGAGGAAAAAAGAAAGAACAAACATGAAGGTAAATTGAGGATGGTTAATAAATGGGAGAAAAAAGAAGGTGTTGAAGTCAAAAAGTGACAGCGTAAAATCATGTGTTAAGAAAGAAAGAAAAAAAAGAAAGAAAGGAAAGAAAAAGAAGGAGAACTAAGGAAGGAAAAGAAAGAAAGAAAGAAAGAAAGGAAGAAAAAGAAAGAAAGAAAAAAAAAGAGGAAAAAGAAAATATAAAAGAAAAGAAATAAAAGAAAGAGGAAGGGGAAAGAAAGAAGAAAAAGAAAAGAAAAAACAAGAAGAAAAAGGAAAGAGAAAGAAAGAAAAGAAAGAAAAGAAAGGAAAGGAAAGAAGGAAAAGAGAAAGAAAGAAAAGAAGAAAAGGAAAGGGAAAGGGAAAGAAGGAAAGAAGGGAAAGAAAAAAAAATATAAGGAAAAAAAAAGAAAAGAAAGAAAGAAAGAAGGAAAAGAAGGAAAGAAAAAATATAAGGAAAAAAAAGAAGAGAAAAGAAAAGAAGAGAAAAGAAAGGAAGAAAAGAAGGAAAGAAAAAATATAAGGAAAAAAAAGAAAAAGAAAGAAAAAAAAAAGAAAGAAGGAAAAGAAAGAAAGAAAGAAAGAGAAAGAAAAAGAAAGAAAAGAAAAAAAAGAAGAAAAAAAGAAAAAAGAAAAAAGAAGAAAGAAAAAAAGAAAGGAAAAAGAAAGAAAGAAAAGAGAAGAAGAAAGAAGGAAAAGAAAGAAAGAAAAAAAAAGAAAGAAAGGAAAGAAAGAAAAGAAAAGAAAGAAAGAAGGCAACAAACCATAAACAATAAAAGTGAATAAAGGAAAATTCTGGGGAAAAAAGGGAAAACACGAATCGAATATAAAAAAAGAAAGGCGAAGCAAATTTAAAATACAGGTAATCCAGTGAGAAATAAATAAAGAAAAAAAAAAGAAAGAAAGAAAGAAAGAAAAAAAAGAAATAACTAAAGAAAGAAAAGAAAGAAAGAAAGAAGGAAAAACAAGAAAGAAAGAAGAATGATTATGATAAATAGATATATTGTCCATGAAAACCCGTTTCACTATTGGTTAATGAGATCTCAGTAGTGGCGTGGTTTTAATATTTTCAATTCTCCCTGTGATTGTTAAGAAATAATAATAATAATAATAATAATAATAATAATAATAATAATATAAATCGGTTCTTGAGAACGAACATATCTGGGACTTTTGAAATAAAAACGGATCACCTTATCCAGCAAGAAGACCAGACCTAGTGTTGATAAACAAAAAAGAAAGAACTTGTCAACTAGTGGATTTTGTAGTGCCAGCAGATCACAGGGTAAAGCTAAAGGAAAATGAAAAAAAATAGTCAAATATCTGGACCTTGCCAGAGAACTGAAAAAAGTTATGGAATATGAAAGTGAAGGTGATACCAATTGTAGTTGGTGCACTTGGAACAGTCCCAAAAGGATTGGAAAAGGGTCTGGAATGTTTGGATATCAGAGGAAGGATTGAAACCATTCAGAACACTGCCAGAATACTCAGAAGAGTCCTGGAGACCTGAGGAGACTTACTGTCACTCAGGCTCCAGTGAAAGACCATCAGCGAATGCTGATGTGAAAACTCAAAAGGAGTAAATAATAATAATAATAATAATAATAATAATAATAATAATAATAATAATCGCTATTACTACAATTCCTCCCAGCCTTTTTCTCACCCTTTGATGACTGTTTCAAGCGCACCTACTACAATTGGTAGCATCATCACTTTCATGTTCTATAGCTTGTTTTTAACTCTCTAGCAAGATCTAACTAATTATCTACCCTTTCGCTTCTTTCATTTTTACTCTGTGATCTGCTAAATCACAAAATTCAAGAGATGACAAATTCTTTTATTATTGTTAATTATAACTAGATCTACTCATCGAGCTATTTCTAGGACAAATTAAGGTTGCTGCATATTATTATTATTATTATGGTCTTTCACTGGAGTCTGAATGACAGCAAGTCTTCCAAGTGCACCAACTACAATTGGTATCACTTTCACTTTCATATTCCATAACTTTTTCAGTTCTCTGGCAAGGTCCAGATATTTGTCCATTTTTTCATTTTCCTTTAGCTTCACCCTGTGATCTGCTGGCACTGCAAAATCCACCAGTTGACAAGTTCTTTCTTTTTGTTTATCAACACTATGTCTGGCCTTCTTTCTGGGATAAGGTGATCCGTTTTTATCTCAAAGTCCCAGAGAATTTGTGCGTTTTGTTCTCAAGAACAGATTCTGGTTTATGCATATACCATTTTGTTGTGTGGTCAAAATTTAATTTTTTGCATAATTCCCAGTGGATCATCTTCCCAACCCAGTCGTGTCTAGCTTTGTATTCTCGTTGTGCTAGTTTGCTACATTCGCAGAGTATATGTTTAACAGTCTCATCTCTATTACCGCAAGTCTACACTTTCTATTCTGTTGGGTCTTATCAATTTTCGCTTTGATGTAGTTTGTCCTCATGGCATTATTTGTGCAGCAATTATAAGTGATTCTGTTTCTCTCTTTGAGGTTTCCCTTCTTAACATGTCCAAGTCTTTTCATGTGCAACCTCTTCTATTTGTCGTTTGAAGCGTCCATATAATTGTTTTTCTTCCCATTTTTTGTTCTAGTCTTTGTTGTTTTCTGTTTGTCCATCTGCCGTTTCTACTATTGTTGGCCGCCATAAGTAGTTTGTCTTTGCTCTTCTTGTGATCTTCAAGTTTTGGATTGTGGTTTCTACGCATTCCTCTATGTTGGCAAGACCTCTTCCCCTTCCTTTCTTGACACATACAATCTATCTCTATCATCTCTAGGGTGGAGAGCCTTGTGCATGGTCATTAATTTTCTCGTCCTTTGGTCTATCTGTCTGAGTTCTTCTTTGGTCCATTTTAAGAATGGTCCTGAGTATCTTATAATGGGGACAGCCCAGGTATTAATTCTTTGATCAGATTTCTGCTGTTAAGTTTCGTTTTCCAGAAGTTTTCTAGTTCTCCTGAGATATTCTTTTTAACTTTTCCTTTCATTTTTTGCTTGCATGATATTGTCCGCTTCTAAAAATTCCTAAGTATTTGTAGCTTTCATTTTTCTCAAGAGATTTTATAGTTTCCTGATTTGGCAGTTGTATTCCATTCATTAGTTTTCTTTCGCCCCCTTTTTATTACAAGCATAGCCACATTTTTCGATTCCAAATTCCATCCCTATATCCTGGCTATATATTCTAATAGTTTGTACTAGGCTCTCCAATTCTTTTTCATTTTTTGCAAAAATTTTAATGTCATCCATGTACATAAGGTGGTTTATCTTCTCTTGTGAATTACTAAATTTGTATCCCCGGTACATTTTTTCAGCGGCATCATTGCAATAATAAAGAGTAGTGGTGATAATGAGTCTCCTTGGAAGATACCTCTTTGGATTTTTACTTCTGCCAGGGATTGTTTTCCAGATTTTAATTGAACTCGCCAGTTTTCCATGTTTTTTTTTAATGAAGTTTATAATGTTGTTGGAAATTTTGTACATCTGAAGGCATTCTAAAATCCAGGTATGTGGGACCATGTCATAGGCTTTTCTGTAATCAATCAAGGCCATTGCAATATTTTTCCGTTTATTTTTTACTTCTTTAAGAATGTATTGGTCTATATAGAGTAAGTCGTGGGTTCCTCTTTTTCCCTTACGGCATCCTTTCTGTTCTTCTGGGAGAAGTTTCTATTATTATTATTATTATTATTATTATTATTATTATTATTATTTGTTGAATATATGAGTGTTTTTCTGTGACAGCAAGTCTTCTCAGGTTTCCAGGACTCTTCTGAGTATTGTAGGCGATATTAACAATGCTGTTGTTCAGATGGTCTCTATTCTTCCGCTGATTTTCAGTTCATCCAGACTCTTTTCCAAACTCTTGCGGACCGTTCCAAGTGCACCAATTACTATCGGTACGACCTTTATCATCATTTACTACAGTTTGTCCATTTCTTTGGCAAGGTATAAGTAATTGTATATCTTTTGGTTTTCTTTAATTTTCGATGTATAATCCAAGAGATTACTCGTTCTCTTTTTCTTGTTAAAGCCAGGATTATTATTATTATTATTATTATTATTATTATTATTATTATTATTATTATTATTATTATTCACTCCTTTTAAGTTTTCACATCAGCGTTAGCTAATGGTCTTTCACTGGAGTCTGAGTGACAGCAAGTCTCCTCAGATCTCCAGGACTCTTCTAAGTATTCTAGCAGATTGCAGCAGTGCAGTATTCTGGATGGTCTCAATCTTTCCTCTGATTTCCAAACTTTCCAAACCCTTTTCCAATCCTTTTGGGACCCTTCCAAGTGCAACAACTACAATTGTTATAACTTTCACTTTCATATTCCATAACTTTTCTGGTTTATGCATATACCATTTTGTTGTATGGTCAAAATTAAATTTTTTGCATAATTCCCAGTGGATCATCTTCCCAACCCAGTCGTGTCTAGTTTTGTATTCTCGTTGTGCTAGTTGGTTTACATTCGCAGAGTTTACAGTCTCATCTCTATTACCACAAAGTATTATTACTATTATTATTATTATTATTATTAATATTATATAACAGTTTTTTTTCTTTCGTGAATCATTTGTGTTTCACAGATAATTCTTTTTTTATCCCCTCTTCCGTCACACAAAGGAATAAAGATATTTTAAAACATATGCGATGACAAGAAATTATATATTTCTTTTGCGTTTTGACCAAAGTTGCAATGAAAAGGGGAAAACACTCGCACTGTCCAAGTCTGTTTACTAATAGGCAACACCTCAGTGTTGGTCTTCCGGGCGCCATAGGTCGACTTAAAGGAGCAGCTTAAACGAAACCAAAAAACTGCAGAAGGCAATTCCTTCAATATGGCTTCTCTCTCTCTCTCTCTCTCTCTCTCTCTCTCTCTCTCTCTCTCTCTCTCTCTCTCTCTTTCTCTTTTCACCTCCCTCTCGCTCTCTCTTTTTGTCCTTCCATATTTCTCTCTTTCAATCTCTCACTGACCCTTCCTCTCTCTCTCACTCCCTCTCTCTCTTTCTCTCTCTCTCTCACTCTTTCAGTCACCTCTCTCTTTCTCTTTCACGTACGCTTTCTCTCTCTCTCGCTCTCTCTCTCACACGTCTCTCTCTCTCTCTCTCTCTCTCTCTCTCATTGTCTCAGTTCTCTCTTTCTGTCACCTCTCTCTTTCTCTTTCTGTTTCGCTTTTACTTTGTTTCTTTGTTTCTTTCTCTCTCGTCTTTCTCTCGGTCTCTCTCTCTCTCTCTCTCTCTCTCTCTCTCTCTCTCTTTCTGTTCTTCCGTATCTCTCTCTTTCTGTCGGTCTCTCTATTGATTCTCTCTCTCTCTCTCATCTTTCTCTCCCTCTCTCCCCCCTCTCTCTCTCTCTCTCCTTTCTCTGTCCTTCTGTATCTCTCCCTCTCTCGAACTGTCTGTGATTCTCTCTCTCCCAGTCCCCCCTCTCTCTCTCTCTCTCTCTCTCTCTCTCTCTGTCCTTCCGTATCTCTCTCTCTCTCTCCTCTCTCGGATTCTCTGTGATCCTCTCTCTCTCTCTCGATCCACCCCCTCTCCACTCTCTCGGACTCTGTGATTCTATCTATCCCTTCTCTCTCTCTCTCTCTCTTTCTCTCTCTCTCTCTCTCTCTCTCTCTCTCTCTCTCTCTCTCTCTCTCTACCAGAAAACATAAAACTCCCGGAATATATAAAGGTGAACGACAATTTCTTAGCCGGCATTAACCGCTTTTTTATAACATTGTAGAAATCCGGTCAATGTGAGAGAATAGAAAGACCAACTGAACTAAAGATTCCCCGGGGGCCAATGACCTGATCGGGTTTTTAACACGTTAATGCCTCGCCCCAGGGTGAATTATAAATGGCTAGCAAATTTCCTTCCCTGGGGGTCAGAAGATTATGTCCGTAAGGTTGATCCTGGAGGTTGCAAACCGGTGGCGGGATGTCTAGTAGCTTATCAAGAAAAAATAAATTCGGGCGGCCATGTTTGCCCGGGGCGCAGTTTAGGACGCCTTTATGTGTACACTGTGGACTGTAAAGGATGTCGCTGACCTCAGAGTTTGTTTTTTTGCCAGGTAAACAAGCGACAATGTGGCGGAGTGGTAGGTGTTTTGTTGTGAGGTCAAGCGAAAGGAAGTTTGAAAACATAAACGCTGTGCGATATTGAATATGTGAATTGTACCGTGGTCAGTTTGGACACAGTGTTACTGCTTCAGGATGGAAGCCGAGGGGAAAATTTCTTTGTGTTGGTCTTTTGCATTTCAGTTCTATTCTTGGAAGTTATGAAAGGCTAAGTAACGATAAGTGTCACGACAGTATATAAAAAAAAACATTTTTCCAATGCTCAATCTATTCAAGATAGATAGATAAATAGACATACAGACAGATAGATAGATAGATATACAGACAGATAGATAGATAGATAGATAGATAGACATACAGACAGATAGATAGATAGATATACAGACATATAGATAGATAGATAGATAGACATATAGATAGATAGATAGACATACAGATAGATAGATAGATAGATATACAGATAGATAGATAGATAGATAGATAGATAGACATACGGACAGATAGATAGATAGTTATACAGACATATAGATAGATAGATAGATAGATATACAGACAGATAGATAGATAGATATACAGACAGATAGATAGATATATATACAGACAGATGGATAGATAGATAGATAAGAACAGAATAAAATAGAGAGATATAGACAGGAAATAGATAGATAGATAGATAGATGAAAACACATAGTGATAGATAGATAGATAGATAGATAGATATACAGACAGATAGATAGATAGCTATACAGACAGATAGATAGATAGATATAAGGACAGATAGATAGATAGATAGATAGATAGATAGATAGATAGATAGACAAGAACAGAATAAAATAGAGAGATATAGACAGGAAATAGGTAGATAGATAGATAGATAGATAGATAGATAGATAGATAGATAGATAGATATACAGACAGACAGACAGATAGATAGATAGATAAGAACAGAATAAAATAGAGAGATAAAGACAGGAACTAGATAGATAGATAGATAGATAGATAGATAGATAGATGAAACCATAGATAGATAGACAGATAGATAGATAGATATACAGACAGATAGATAGATAGATAGATAGATAGATAAGAACAGAATAAAATAGAGAGATATAGACAGGAAATAGATAGATAGATAGATGAAAACATAGTGATAGATAGATAGATAGACATACAGACAGACAGATAGATAGATAGATAGATAGATAGATAGATAGATAGATGAAAACACATTGTGATAGATAGATAGATAGATAGATAGATGTGAGGAGGTTAATCCGACATTATGTGGAGAAAGGTAGACAAACACGGGATGATATGGAAAATGGATGTTTATTGTAGGTAGTGATGTCGACTATGCAACGTTTTGGTTTGTTAGACCTTCTTCATGACTTGGATATAGTTCGTACTTCAATGATGGACATATTCAAAATGGTGGAACAGGAGGTCGTCAGTAGGGGGAGGGGTGGTTGGTGGGGTAGTGGACTTTCTTCTCTCTGGATAGATAGATAAAGATATACAAAAAAAGATAATGATAGTTACAGAGACACTGAGATAAATAGATAGATAGATAGATAGATAAATAGACAGACAGACAGACAGATAGATAGATAGATAGATAGATAGATAAGAAAAGAACAGAATAAGATAGAGAGATATACACAGGAGATAGATAGATAGATAGATAGATAAGAACAGAATAAGATAGAGAGATATACACAGAATATAGATAGATAGATATATAGATAGATATATAAAGACAGCCACATAGTGATGGATAGATCGATAGATATATAGATAGATAAAGATATACAAAAAGAAGACAATGATAGGTACAGAAACACTGATTGATATATATATATATATATATATATATATATATAATATATATATATATATATATATATAGAGAGAGAGAGAGAGAGAGAGAAGAGAGAGAGAGAGAGAGTGAACAGATACAGATGTGTCTGTTTTATTCATTCTTGATTATTATTCAATTTTTTTAAACTGATTTATTTAAACATATCTTAAACTCCTTTTTTTTTTTTAAATCTATTTACCCCATAGATGGCATCCTGAAAATTACTACTACAGCGGGTCCGGGTGAATCTGGGAGTAAATGATAGATAGATAGATAGATAGATAGATAGACGTGAACAGAATTAGAAACAGACGCGTTATGTTTTATTAATTCTTGTTGGGTTTTCAACTTTTTAAAAACTCATTTATTTAAACATTATAAAGTCTATTTCTCTGAATTTTTGAGATGAGGCTTGATAATTAGTATCATCTGCAATTGGACACATGGCCTAGTAGATAAAAGAGTTAGATTAAGACAGTTCTAAGTGACCGTTATCTCTGGACTGCAGGTTCAATCCTAGTCAGAGGCAGCAGTAACATAGAATAGTAATTAACACAGCATAACACCTCTTCCCCGGCTATGGTTAGTGGAACGAGAACAGGATACACCCGTGGACTGAATAAAGGGTTAGGTCTAAAGTTCCGTGATGGCTCCCGATTACGACAAGAAGGTTCCCGATTACGACAAGAAGGTTCCCGTTCGAAAGAAGGTTCCCGAGTCCGAGAAGTTTCCCGTGTCCGACAAGAAATATCTGAAGAAGGCCGGGAGGCACATCGACCGAAACGGTGTACAGATAACAATGAAGGTGAGGACAATAGTCCGAATAATGCAGATAATACTAATTATAAAGACAGTTTTTAAACTGCCTACAACCACAGTTGCGACACACACACACACACCACACACACACACACACACACACAACATATATATAATATATATATATATATATATATATATATATATGTATCATGTATCATGTGACCAAAGGAAGTGTCTATTTTAACAAAGCCTCTGTTGTGGTATAGACACTTCTTCCATGATTGATACTGTGCTTAGATATTATCCGTAAAAAATGTCGTCAACAGCAGATATTACGTCCTAATATTATTTTTTCAGCCCATTAACTTTTAAGCCCACTCTCCTATACATATCATCAACACCATTATCGGATCGTGCTGTCAGCACGGATTTCCATGACTCTTTCTCGCAAAACATCCCTATTGGTCATCGTCCATAGCAGGTTTTCCCCCAAGGCATCCAGAATCCATACAGAGCTGATTTGTGTAGGTTTTTGCTTGTCGGTCTACAATAGTGTGTCCATGTGTAGGCGTTTATTAAAGAACGTCACTTGTGAGTTCGTCCTTGCTTCTCCAACAGTGTCCATCATGTCTTGGCCGTCTCAATTGGATGATTTCTGTGATACGAAGCAGATGGTCGTACTGCTGTTTTCTTGTGGGATGCGGGTTCCAAGAATTGTTTTAGACAACCCATAGCGTCCTTGTGAAGCTTCCATCTCCCTTTTTTAAAGTTTCGTTAGGGTTCAAATGGTGTAGCCTTACAGTAGCACTGATATGGCTTTGCTATATTCCCGCTTATATATATATATATATATATATATATATATATATATATATATATATGTTATGGTAACATATAATATATTGTTATGGTAACATATATATATATTGTTATGCACGCATAAACTCTTCCAACTATAAATAAATATTTCAGCAGATAGCCGATAAGACATCCTCGCGTGAAACAGCCATTGGTACATGTTTGTACTACTGTTCTTTGTTTATATATTTGTGTAACTCATTTAATCTCTTGTATCTTTATTCTGGCCCCTAACCAGGCCACAGCATATATATATATATATATATATATATATATATATATATAAAATAATAATGCAAATAAACACACATACAATGGCACACGCACATGTATACGTATACTTACGTTTTTACAAAAAAGCTCATTGTTTCTGTAACTTATATATAAAATATTTAATTTCTATAACTGATAAATAATACGTATACGTATGCATTTGTGTGTTTT
>CM042172.1:62895018-62902518 GCA_023376005.1 Doryteuthis pealeii | reverse complement strand
TATATATACTTACATATATATATATGTATATATATATATATATATATATATATATATATATATATATACTTACGTATATGATATATATATATATATATATATATATAATATATATATATGAAGATAGGATGAATGTATATCTATATATATATATATATATGGATGTATATATATAATATATATATATATATATATATATATTTATATATATATATATATGAGAAGTAAACAACAGACGATGTTTGTGATATGGCTATTTTCAGCCGACAATATTTGGGAGAATATGTGTTTAAATGAAGTCGAACCTAATTTATGAAAGTTAATTATTAATAAATAATTAATTAGGCGGGATTACCTATTAAATTTAAGGCTAAACAAATCGAGAAAAATCAATCTCTGTATGCCGAAATCAATCAATCTCTGTAGGCCGATTTTTATCGATTTGTTTAGCCTTAAATTTAATAGGTAATCCCGCCTAATTAATTATTTATTAATTAATTAACTTTCATAAATTAGGTTCGACTTCATTTATACACATATTCTCCCAAATATATATATATATATATATATATATATATATATAGAGAGAGAGAGAGAGAGAGAGAGAAATATATATACGTATGGGTTATTTCATAGTTGAGTAACATGATATTACAGGGTGACCCAGAAAAAACAGAACCTAAATTATTTATTTTCCCTTTAAACTAACCCCAAACCTCAACCCCAACCCTAACCCTAAACCCTAACCCTAACACCCCTAGTTGAGTAACATAATATTACAGGTGACCCAGAAAAAAACAGAACCCACACATTTTGTAATAAAACTGTTAATTTCAATTTAATTTTCTTAAGTTTAAGTCCAACAAGGGTTAGGGTTACGGTTAGGGTTTAGGGTTAGTTTAATGGGAAAATAAATAAATAAATTGGGTTCTGTTTTTTCTGGGTCACTCATGTTACTCCACTAGGAAATGACCCTCGTATGCATGTATATATGCGTGTGCGTATAAGAGAGAGAGAGACAGACAGACAGAAGAGAGACAGAGAGAGAGAGAGAGAGAGAGAGAGAGAGAGAGAGAGTGTGTGTGTGTGTGTATGTGTGTGTGTGTGTGTGTTTTAGTGTTTGGGGGTTCATTCAACAAATAAGGTGAATTCTTCTGAGGAGTTTACAATAGAAGCTTTTGTTTACCGTTGCACCTTTTATAAGGAAATCAATAGTGATGGATCATTTCATGTCTCCAAAGAGTGTCAGCTTGACCTTCTTTACTGACCACTGCGTGCGTAATTTCTTTTTATCATTCCTTCTTGCATTATACATTCTGTATTCTTCCTTTCTGTCTGTCATTCGTTTCCTCTTCATCTTTGTGGTGTATTGGCTAACGTGCTCGAATGTGACATTATAGTAAGCGAGTTCGAACTTCAGTCGCGCTATTACGTTCACTTTCGGACTAATATCATTGGGAAAGGTATGAACAACGTCAACTCTTCCAGCAGAGTTAAATAGTACCAATACTATTCTTCTACAAGGATAGCTTTGGCAACAAATAATTAATCTAGGTTGATATGCTATTAAGCAAAGAAAACGAAACCAAAAGTTTTTCAATCTATCCCCTTTTAGCCTATAATTCGGTATTCTTCCTTACTGTCTGTCATTCGTCTCCTCTTCATCTATGTAGTGTATTGGCTAACGTGCTGGAATGTGACATTATGGTAAGCGAGTTCGAACTCCAGTCGCTCTACTACGTTCAATTTCGGGCTAATACCATTGAGAACAGTATCAACCCCTTCCACCTAAGGGGTTAAATAGTAAGTAAGTAAAGTAAAGTCGTCGGAGCGGCCTAATGTCTGTATCAGCCAATCAGCGAGTGAGTCTATCCCCTTTCCACTAGCGCCAGACCGAGGAGATTGTTTTTTGCGTCTGAGGTGAAGCGCCACACCTAACATCAGTTCCTTACTTTACCGCACAGGTCCCTGTGCTACTCATATGCTGAGTTGGCGAGGAACGGGATTGAACTAGGAATCTTGTGGTTTCTAGCCGAACGCTCTACCGACTGAGCTAAAGGGCTCATAATATAGTACTATTACTAAACAGCACTACTACTATTCTTCTACAAGGATAGCTTTGGCATCAAATAATCAATCTATGCTATTGAAGATATTCTATTAAGCAAAGAAACCGTAACCAAACATTCCTAAACCCTTTCTAACCTATAACCTACCAATATTTATTTATTTATTTATAATTGGTGATTTGCTTGAAGCATTGTTAAGTATGTTATAATATATTAATAATTTGAAAGCAATTACAATGCACATAAAAATAAAAACAAAAAGATGTTATTTTTTGTCTTATCGATTTCAAAGTATAACTTTATCTTCAGAGACGAATTCCAGAAATGGACGCGTTTTTTTTTTTATGTCGTTATTTTTTTATGTTATAAACACGCGTCTCGTGGTGTTTTGTTTTTAAACGCCACGCGGAAAGCCGTGATAGTCATTTAGCCGTTCATTCAATTTCAATTTTATTATTTTCATCTATTTACATATTTATGTATTATCCATTTCATATATGTATAATGAAATGTACATACTATGTACTATATACTATGAGGAACGTGTATTTTAATTAATTATATAATGTATTCAGTGTTTAGCTCTAATTATTGTTTATACTAGGACATAATTTGGCTATTAATAAATTTTCTCTAATTCTGAGATTACCAATGTTGCGTATTATTGTCTCTATCTTAACGGAAAAACTATTGTCTTTATTTTTGCATTTGATTAAATGTTTTATGTTTATTTATTCATGTATTTATTTATTTCGTATCCATTTTCCTTTCTTTCTCTGATTTTCCTTTTTCTATTTCTTCTTGCATTCCACTTTCTTTCTTTCTTTCTTTTCCTTTCTTGCTTCATTTCCCTTCCTCCTCACTTCCATTTCTTTTTCTCTTTTTACCTCTAACCTCCTTTCCTTCCTCTATTTCCCTACATCTTCCCTCTCTCTTTCTTCCCCACCCACTTCCTTCTTTTTTCCCTTCCTTCTTTATTCTTTATTTCCTTCTTTTTCTCTTCCCCTTGTCTTTCTTTCTCCCTCTCTTTCTTCCTTAATTCCTTCCTTCTTTCTTTCTTCTTTCTTTCTTCTTTCTTTCTTTCCTTTATTCTTTATTTCCTTCTTTTTCTCTTCCCCTTGTCTTTCTTTCTCCCTCTCTTCCTTCATTCTTCCTTCTTTCTTTCCTTCTTTCTTTCTTTCTTTCTTTCCTTTTATCTTTATTTCCTTTTTTCTCTTCCCTTGTCTTTCTTCTCCTCTCTTCCTTCTTCCTTCCTTCTTTCTTTCCTTCCTCTTTCTTTCTTTCCTTTTATTCTTTATTCTTCTTTTTTCTCTTCCCCTTGTCTTTCTTTCTCCCTCTCTTCCTTCATTCCTTCCTTCTTTCTTCTTCCTTCTTTCTTATTTCTTTCCTTTTATTCTTTATTTCCTTCTTTTTCTCTTCCCTTTGTCTTTCTTTCTCCCTCTCTTTCTTTCCTTCTTCTTTCTTCCTTCCTTCTTTCTTTCTTTTCCTTTTATTCTTTATTTCCTTCTTTTTCTCTTCCCCTGTCTTTCTTTCTCCCTCTCTTCCTTCATTCCTTCCTTCTTTCTTTCCTTCTTTCTTTCTTTCTTTCTTCCTTTTATTCTTTATTTCCTTCTTTTCTCTTCCCCTTTGTCTTTCTTTCTCCCTCTCTTCATTCCTTCCTTCTTTCTTTCCTTCCTTCTTTCTTTTCTTTCCTTTTATTCTTTATTCCTTCTTTTTCTCCCTTTGTCTTTCTTTCTCCCTCTCTTCCTTCATTCCTTCCTTCTTTCTTTCCTTCCTTCTTTCTTTTTTTCTTTCCTTTTATTCTTTATTTCCTTCTTTTCTCTTCCCCTTTGTCTTTCTTCTCCCTCTCTTTCTTTCCTTCCTTCTTTCTTTCTTCCTTCTTCTTTCTTCCTTTTATTCTTTATTCCTTTTTTCTCTTCCCTTGTCTTTCTTTCTCCCTCTCTTCCTTCATTCCTTCCTTCTTTCTTTCCTTCCTTCTTTTTTTTCTTCTTTCCTTTTCTTTATTTCCTTCTTTTTCTCTTCCCCTTGTCTTTTTCTCCCTCTCTTCCTTCATTCCTTCTTCTTTCTTTCCTTTTCTTTATTTCCTTCTTTTTCTCTTCCCCTTTCTTCTTCCTTCCTTCATTTCCTTCTTTTATTCTTTATTTCTTTCTTTTTCTCTTCTCTTAATCCCATCACCCTGGCGTCAGCAGCTTTTGCTGCCATTAAAAGTCATACAGCAAGACATATCTGAGTTCCCTTCTGATCTTCTTATGCACAGTATTCCATGTCACCCGACGTACAATTCATGCATACCTACTTTTTTTTATTTCCTTCATCTACCCCGCTTCACCCTTGTCTTTATCCCCTGACACTCCTGCACATGTGGCCGGTGACACATAGGCAATAGACATACACATGCCCCGACAGAAAAGAGACGTCTTAACCCAACTGTCTAGCTGCCCGTCTGGAACCCGATAATATATCATCTGTCCCGACGGGTTGTTCCCGTATTTCCATCGATGTTGTTGCTTGCTTATTCGTTGTTGCTCTTTAAGTTTTCTTTTTTTTTTACCATGTTTATTTGTGCGTCTGTCTGTTACGCAGAGAGTCTGTCAAATACATTGTCTGATAATCTTTTTCTTTTTCTATTTTTGTTGGCTTTCCAGTCTGATTTTTCACACACACACACACACACACACACACACACACACACACACACACACACACACACACACACACATGGGTTAGCTCAGTCGGTAGAGCGTTCGGCTAGAAACCACAAGGTTCCTAGTTCGATACCGATCCTCGTAACTCAGCGTTATGAGTAGCAAAGGAATCTGTGCGGTAAACTAAGGAGCTGATGGTAGGTGTGGCCCTTCCACCTCAGACGCCAAAACAATCTCTTGGTCTAGTGCTATTGAAAAGGGATAGACTCCCTCGCTGACTGCTGATACCGACTTTAGGCCGCCCTGACGATTTTACTTTATATATATATATATATATATATATATATATATATATATATATATATATATGGTGTCCATAAAGTCTCTTTAAAACTCTAAAGAGTTATTACAAAAGCAAATGAACAGACAAATATGTGCAAATTATTGCAAAATGAAGAGTAGATACTGAAGTTTATTTGCCTTTCTTAAATCTGTATTTGGGCACAATTAGTTGCACTAAGTATATATATATATATATATATATATATATATATATATATATATATATATATATATTGGAGGATATGTGTTAATTGAAGTCGTACCTAATTTGAAAATGAATTAGTTAATGATTAATGAATTTTAGGCGGGCATATATGTTCAAATGTAAGGCTAAAGGAATCGAGAAAATGTCGTTTAGCCTTACATTTGAACATATATGCCCGCCTAAATTCATTAATTATTAACTAATTAATTTTAAAATTAGGTGCGACTTAATTAAGCACATATCCTCCAAAAATTGTCGGCTTAAGCCATATAAAAAATAACACACTTGTTTGTTTACTTAACCTATACATATAATATATTATATATATATATATATATATATATATATAGAGAGAGAGAGAGAGAGAGAGAGAGAGAGAGAGAGAGAGAGAGTGAGAGAGAGATTATAATGCTAATATATATATATATATATCACATACATACACACACACCACACACACACACACACACATAATATATATATATAATATATATATATATATATATATATATACCAATCCCTCAGCATTAGTAGGATGTGACACAATGTCAGTTTTAATCTTAACATGTTTTCCTTCTCTTAGACTGGTTGCCTAAAAAAAGGTTAAAGAGTCCAGTCTACACCACTGTTTACCCATAGCTGGCAGGAAGAATAATTGGATTCATACCTTTCCCAATGGTATTATAGGTATGTGAAATGCAAAAAGATTCATAAAGGTTTTGAACTCGAGTCGTCTTTTCCTTTTATTACGACCATAATCATTACAACATCCCTCCCCATATACTTTTTAACTTGTCTATTATTATCATTAGTAATTTTCACTTGTATTATACTTCATTTTCCAATTTCTAGTCCTCTTGTAAATGCTACTGACTCGGGTAGACACTTCAGCAGGAAAAGATTTTCATATTACTGGACTTATAGCACTAGATGCTATTATCAACGTACTCGTTGCTGAGTTGTCATATGTTCGATTGATACTATTCGTAATATTCTCTAGTGTTGTTCTACATCTTCCAAATTCTTTTTATCGCATTTATGTTGACAGTTCTACGACAGCAAAGAACAGTGTGCATTATAAACAAAAATGAATTGTATGGTCCCGGTGAGACACGAACACACCATCTCTTCTGAAGATTTATACGTGTTATTTAGACTTCTGTAATACCATCCATATTTTCGTAGCTGAATTTTTATGTCATCTGGTACGTAAGACCTGGTTTTCTAGTGACAGACGGGACGGGGTACGAGTTTTCTTTCTGACAAAATATCGTTCTTCTCTGTGGAATTCTTCTAACGTCTGCTACTATCGGTTTCTGTGTTCTTCGAATCGGGTTGTCTGCTTCTCTGCGTTTAATTTTTGCTAGTTCTTCAAGAAACCACACGGGGACATTTTTTCGTGTACATCTTATCATTATTCCTCAATACATTCCTGATTTACGCGCGGGTGGAGAGAAGCAGCCACAGGGAGGAAATGTACGTCCATCCAGAAGGTTGTCTGGCTCAACTCTACTAACTAGATCTTGCTCTTACAAAATTCACCTGGTCATGTGTCCCTCTAAGCCAATGAGAGCCTTGTTTCATACGATCTTATGGTTAAGAGTTATCTATCAAATTCTCAGCGATATTTCAACTGTAATTTTGTAGGTTATGGTTAATTTAAATTTAATTACTACACTACCTTGCTAAATTGGTAGGCTATGTCCTTTTGATAAAAAGAAACTAGAACTAGATTGATATTAACGAAATTATTTATAGTCATGATTATCGTCGGCGGAACTAGATGTGGTGAGCAAGATTCAAATACTGGACAAACGCTGTTTGTGTTTCACTGCGGGATGACTGTCCTTAGGAAAGGCATTAATCTTCTTCTTGATCCTCTTTAAGAAAGGATTTAAAAATCAAAAGCGGATTTCAAAGTCAAAGTTAATCCTTCCCCTCTTGTCTTTTTATCTCCATTTACTAATAGTTGGCATTGGAGAGGACTATACAAAGCTTTCTACAATATGGTTTATAGATAAATATAAACTCCAAAAGAAATACAATATTGTTTATAGATAAATTTAAAAATAAATACAATATTGTTTATATATACACATCAAAATAAATACAATATTGTTTATAGATAAACTGAAAAATGAATACAATATTGTTTATACATACACATCAAAATAAATACAATATTGTTTATATATACACTTCAAAATAAATACAATATTGTTTATAGATAAATTTCAAA
>CM042172.1:62880018-62890018 GCA_023376005.1 Doryteuthis pealeii | reverse complement strand
TTTCTTCTTTTCTTTTCTCTGCTTGCTTTCTTGCTTTCTTTCTTTCTTTTTTTGCCTTGATACATTGTTTTTCTATTTCTTCTCTCTTCCTCTTTCCTTGATACATTAGTTCTTTCGTTCATTCAGTTTCTATACATCTTTTGATACTATTTCTATGTTTGAGATGAGGCTTGATGATTAGTATTATCTGCATTATTCGGACTATTTTCTCATCTTCGTTGTTATCTGTACAACGTTCAAAGTTCCGTGATTGCTCCAGATTACAACAAGAAGGTTCCCGATTAAGACAGGAAAGTTTCCGAGTCCGAAAAGAAGGTTCCCGAATCCGACAAGAAATACCCGAAGAAGGCCGGAGAGTATATCGGCCAAAACGTTGTACAGATACCAATAAAGATGAGGACAATAGTCCAAATAATGCAGATAATACAAATCTTTTGATACATTTCATTTATTTCAATCTTTTTTTATGTTACCGATACAGTTTGTTATTTCTTTCTTTTCTTCTTTTTTTCTCTCTTTTCTTTCCTTTTTTACGGCCTCCATTTTATTTCGAAATACGTGTTGATCTTTTTCATTTCTTTATTTTTTTTCCTTACCTGTTCCTCAACTTCCTCCCCCTCTCTCCTCATTCTACATCAGTTATCTATTCACACTTTGTATTGTTTTTCTTTCATCTCTATTCTAATTTTTTTTTCTTTTTTTCTTTTACTTCATTTATTTTTTCTCCTCTTATTTATTCACTCGTATTTGGTGTATGCGAGTGTGTGTGTTTTTTTGTTCTTCTAATGTTTTTGTTTTGTACCGTCATTTTGCAGATTTATTTCCCTTTTCTTTTTAGTCATTATTATTTATTTACTTTCTTCTTATGTTCTGTTTATCTTATTCTCTTCACGTGTTTTTTTTCCCCTTTCCAATGTCTCGCTTGTCTGTTCAGGAATTTCGCAACTTTCCTTTTTCCTTTCGTATTTTTACATTATTGCCGCTGTTGTTTGATTGTTGGCCGAGATTGTTAAGGAAACTGATAAATGATTGTTATGTCAACTGAAGATAATATATGGCCGGCCAAGGCAAATAAAGAAGAACAAAAGAGAAAAGGAAAGGAAAGGAAAGGGAAAGGAAAGGAAAGAAGAACCCCAAGAGAAAGGACAGGAAAGAAGGAAAAGAAATAAAAGAAAGGAAGGAAAAAGAAAAAGAACCTCACGAGAAAAGGACGGTGGAGAAAGAAAGACACGAAGAAAGGAAGGAAAAGAAAAATAGCCCAAGAGAAAGGAAGGCAAAGTAAAAAGAAGAACCCGAGAGAAAGGAAGGTAAGAAAGAAAAGAACACGAAAAGAAAGGAAGGAAAAAGAAAAAAAACCCAAGAGAAAGGAAGGTAAAGGAAAGAAGAACCCAAGAGAAAAAAGAGACAGGAAAGAAGGAAAAGAATACAAAAGAAAGGAAGGAAAAAGAAAAAAAGAACCTTCACGAGAAAGGACGGTGGAGAAAGAAAAGAACACGAAAGAAAGGAAGGAAAGAAAAAAAAATAGCCCAAGAGAAAGGAAGGCAAAGTAAAAAAACAAGAACCCCGAAGAGAAAGGAAGGTAAGGAAAAGAAAAGAACACGAAAGAAGGAAGAAAAAGAGAAAAAATAACCCCAGAGAAAGGAAGGTAAAGGAAAGAAGAACCCCAAGAGAAAGACGAAAGAAGGAAAGACTACAAAAGAAGAAAGGAAGGAAAAAGAAAAAGAAACCTCAAGAGAAAAAGAAAGGACAAGAAAAACCCCAGGAGAAAGAAAAAAGGGGGAAAAGAAAGGACAAAAAAGAAAGGAAGCAAAAAAAAAGGACAAAAAGCAAGGAAGCAGAAAGAAGAACCCCAGAAAAGGACAGGAAAGAAGGAAAGAATACAAAAGAAAGGAACAAAAAGAAAAAATAACCCACGAGAAAGGAAGGTAAAGGAAAGAAGAACCCCAAGAGAAAGGACGGGAAAGAAAGAAAGACGAAACGAAGAAAGAATGAAAAAGAAGAGAAATAACCCCAAGAGAAAGGAAGGGATATGAAAGAAGAACCCAAAGAAAAAGGAGGGGACAAGGAAAAAGAACCCCAGAAGAAAGGAAGAAAAAAGAATAAAAAAGAAAGGAAGGAAAAAGAAAGGACAAAAAAGAAAGGAAGCACAAAGAAAGAACACCAAGAAAAAAGAAAGGAAAGAAAAGAAGAAAGGAAAGAAAAGAAGAGAAGAGGAGAAAGGAAAAGGAAACAAACAAGAAATAACACAGAAAGGAAAGGAAAAAAAACCAATAGACAAAGAAGGGAAATGGAAGGAAATTTCGTTTTATTTCTTTTAATTTATTTCTTTTGTCATTTCCCATCTTTTTGTTTTTTCCTTTCATTCATTCATTCATTCATTGTTTCCTTCTTCGGTCTAGAAACATAATGCTCTTTCTCACCTTTTTCTACCTTTCTTTCTTTCTGTCTTTCTTTTTTTCTTTCCTCTTTCTCTATTCTCTCTCTCTCTCTCTCTCTCTCTCTCTCTCTCTCTCTCTTCCTCTCTTCTCTCTCTCTCTCTCTCCTTCTCTTTCTTTCGTCTAAACACATGATTTTTCTTTTTCCTTCTTATTCTTTTCTTTGGTCAATTATTTTTTCATTTCACTTCCTCTTTTTTTTTTTTCTTTCGTATCTTCTTTTTTCCTAGATTTCTCTTTTTTTTCTTTTTTTTTCTTCCTACATTTCTTGCTTTCTTTTTACTTTCTGTCTGTATCTGGTGGTGAGGCTCCAGTCCTGAAGCTCTGGGAAATGTAAAGTTGACATTATGCCCAGATCCACTTTCATTCTGAGTGGTAGAATACCATAGAATATAGACATGAACTTAATCAATAGCATAGAACATGATCCCCAATGGTGCTAACACATTGTTAAAACCAATACTGAAAAGTATAGATATAAATACACGACATATTACTTTCTAACCGTTAGACATCACATAACCCGAGACAGGTTGATATGCCGTTAAAATCTATAAACCAACCAACCAAAGCCTTACCCTTTTTATGACATATATGCTAGAAGACGGTGGCTGATGCTTATAGTGTCCTGAGTCCGACGCTAAACTACATCTAGGGGCTAGGTTCTAATTCTGGAGCTTCTTGAGTACTCCTTTATTGTGATTACTCCCAGGTCCACTCTGACCCAGAATGGTAGTGTCTATTTGGGTCCCATCTATGTGTTAAATAGATACAAATGAGTTTTCTTTTAAATGTGTTTAAAATAATGAGGTTTTTTTACCACGCTTCTTTCTCCATATTTCTAACCATAAAATTTAGGGAGTGTATTATACATGAGAACTAAATATCAACATTTTATCCGGCTAAGTGTGTCACCATATTCAGGACGGTATATATACCAACGCCTCCGCACGAGCAGGATGTGACACGAGGTCAATTTCTTAAACGAAGTTTAACAGGTTTTGAATTCAGAGTTTTCCTCCTCCTAGACCGGTTGCCTAACCACGGTTAAATAGCCCAGTCTGTCCTACTATTTATCCATAACTGGAGGAAGAGTAGGATTCATACCTTTCCCAAGGGCATTAGCGCTAAGTGAAAGGCAATTGCCATATCCAGGATTTGAACTCGGAGCGACGAGTCCATTTCCCATTTAACCATTACACCACACGCTTCCATACAGGACGGTATAACCCACAAGGAGTTGATATGCCATCGAACAAATAAACCCAACCAAATATATGTGTAATTATGATTACAATGAAACATTTGGAAATGAATAAAATTTCAGCATTAAATGACCCCCAAGAATGAATAAAACAAGAACGTCTTCGGTATAAAATAACCCCCAAGATTTGATATGCCGTAAAATCCTATCAACCAAATCTACTATAAATACACGACATATTACTTTCTAACCGTTAGTCATCACATAACCCGAGACGGGTTGATATGCCGTAAAATCCTACCAACCAAATCTACTATAAATACACGACATATTACTTTCTAACCGTTAGACATCACATAACCCGAGACGGGTTGATATTCCTTTAAAATCTATAAAACCAGCCAACCAAAGCCTTACCCTTTTTATGACATATATGCTAGAAGACAGTGGCTGTTTCATCCCGTTTGAAAAAATGCACATGAGATTTTCATGAAAACCTGTATAATTATGCGAGGAGGGTGAATAATTCTGACATTAACAGTATATTTAAAGGGTATAATACTGATTTTACACAAAAAGAAGGTTGATTTTGAATCAACAAAAAGGACAAGGAAAATGAGCATGAAATAATTTAAGAAAAGAAAAGGGATTGATAAAAGAAGAAAGAAAACAAGAAATGGAAATAAAAGAGAGAGATAAAGAGAGTTTAGAATTTTTTAAAAGATAAAATATAGGGAGTTTTTTATTTTTATTTTTTTTTAGGTGTAAATTTAAAAGGAAACCCATTTGAAAAGATTTCCAAAGTTAAGTATTTAACAACTTAATCTATTATTAATTTAAAGTATTAACAACTTAATCTATTATTAATTTAAAAAAAAAGAAGAAGAAATGGGTAACAGTTAACTTTTTATTCTAAAGAAAGAGTATAATAAACTAATTTAACAATGCTAACTTTCCCCTTTATGATAGCAGAAAATCAGCAAACGATATTATTTCCAGAATAGCATTTCCAGTGTTTTATTTATTTAGAGTTTAGTCCTGGTTTATTACGGCCGAAGTAACGGGAAAGGTAAGAATTGTTACAAATTAAAAAATAAATAGACAAATAAAAAATGACTTCATTTATGACGGGATATTTCATAAAATGATCATGGCAAAAAGATTTTGTCAGAGTTTTTAATTCATTCAAATGATAAATTCAGTTGCGCATTTCTAGTCTGTTTTTTGGTTGCCTCCAACAACTAAATAAAGCGAATATCGAAAGAGATCATTCTATATTATAGAACCTTTCTTTCTCTCTTCTCTCTCTCTCTCTCTCTCTCTCTCTCTTTTCCTCTCTCTCTCTCTCTCTCTCTCTCTCTCTCTCTCTCTCTCTCTCTCTCTCTCGCTTCTTTCTTTCTCGCTTTCTTTCTCGCTTTCTTTTCTTCTCTCTCACTTTTTAGAAATACATAAGCCAAAACGATTGCCAACCTAAAGAAATGGAAATAGAAGAGAGAGAGAGGGGGGGGAGAGGGGGAGAAAGAGAAAGAGAGAGGGATAGTTAAAAAAAGAAAGAAAAAAATGAAGAAAGAGAAATGAGAGAGAGAGAGAGATTAAAAGAAAGAAGAAAGAAGAAATGAAAGAAAGAGAGGATGAGGGTGTAGGTGATTAACATAAGCCAAAATGATTGCCAACTAAAGAAATGGAATAGGAGAGAGAGAGAGAGAGAGAGAGAGAGAGAGAGAGAGAGAGAGAGAGAAGAGAAAGAGAAAAGAAGAAAGAGAAAGAGATGGATAGTTTAAAGAAAGAAAGAAAAAAAATGAAAGAAAGAAAAATTAGAGTGAGAGAGAGAGAGATTAAAAGAAAGAAAGAAATAAAATGAAAGAAAGAAGAAATGAAAGAGAGAGATTAAAAGAAAGAAAGAAAGAAGAGAAAATGAAAGAAAGAAGAAATGAGAAGAGAGAGAGAGAGAGATTAAAAGAAAGAAAAGAAAGAAGAAAATGAAAGAAAGAGAGGATGAGGATGCAGGTGATTTACATAAGCCAAAATGATTGCCAACCTAAAGAAATGGAAAGAGAGAGAGAGAGAGAGAGAGAGAGAGAGAGGGGGGGAGAAAGAGAAAGAGAAAGAGAAATAGAGATGGATAGTTTTAAAAGAAAGAAAGAAAAAAAAAAGAAAGAAAAATTAGTGAGAGAGAGAGAGATTAAAAGAAAGAAAGAAATAAAAAATGAAAGAAAGAAGAAATGAGAGAGAGAGAGAGAGATTAAAAGAAAGAAAGAAAGAAGAAATGAAAGAAAGAGAGGATGAGGGTGTAGGTGATTTACATAAGCCAAAATGATTGCCAACCCAAACAATACAAATGATTTTAGATTGGTTGTGACTTGTCGGTCAACACAAAACATTCACAGATTTCCAATCCAAAACTTGGAGGGTCGTGTCTTTCTTATCTGTTTTTCTTTTTGTAACCAAAACAGAATTCCTTACCACTCAGATGTCAACTTTGCTTATTCCATCGTAAGCATAACTGATAGATTCTTGCTATGGATTCGTTGATCACGTAAACGCATCTCGACTCCTGTTTAGTTTTGCCTACAATCTATTGTTTGGATTAGAAAGATTTGGGTCATGTAACGTCCTATTAACTTTCTTTTTTTCTCTTATAAAACAAGGAGACATTCAGAAATTACGTTCAATTAGATCAAGTATAACATAAAATCAAGGGACAAGAAAAAACTTTCTTTTAATCTGTGTATTACAATGATCAACAAAAATTGTTTAATACAATATCATCATCATCATCATCATTCATCATGTCGCGCCTGAAGCACGGATATCCATGACAATCTCTCGCCAACCTTCCCTATGATTCATTGCACCTGGGAGGTCCTCTGCGGAACAACCAGCATCCTCGCATATCTGGTCAATGTAGGTTCTTGCCAGGCGCCCCACACCTACATGTCCATGTGTTGGCTTCCACGGGAGAACGTCGCTTATGAGCTCGTCCTTGCTTCTCCAGCAGTGTCCTGCATGCCTTGTCCGTCTCACTTGGATAGTTTCTGAGATGGGGGGCAAGTGACCGTACAGCTGCCTCCTCGTGGGTTGCTGCTTCCCTGACTTGTTCAAGACTGCACACAGCATTCTTGTCCAGCTTCCATCTAGCTTATTCTCAAGACACTTCGTTAGAGCCCAAGTAGTACAGCCATATAGCAGCACTGATACAACCACAGCCTGGAAGAACTGTCGCTTATGCTTGTCAGGGAAATCGGACCTCTATATGACTGATAATTTGTTTGTGGCCGACCATGCCTTTGCTATTCGTGTATTAACATCACTCTCTGTGGATGAGATAATACTACCAAGGTACGTGAATTGTTCTACTGGCTTGAGAGGCGTGCCGTTGGGTGTGGAGATGTTTCCTTTCTTTTTGAAACTCATGAACTCCGTTCTACTAGAGTTCACATAAAGGCCGATATTTTCTGCTGCCTCCTCCAAGCTATGTAGCAGTGACTCAGCCTGTGTCGGTGTATCTGCAAGAAGTGCAAGGTCATCAGCATAGTCTGCATCTCCGACTGTTTGTGCGGGATATCGCCTGCTTCTTGCCTTTTTTTAGTGTGAAACCTTTGTCTTTTATGGTATCTAATGATGTTCTGAGTACGTAGTCTAGGCATATTATAGATATATGTGGTGCCAATGTATCTCCTTGTAGGACTCCAGCGGTGATGTCAAAGAAATCTGTGTCGCCATCTGGTGAGCGTACCATCGTTTTAGTGTCTTTGTATAGCATCATCATAGCTGTAACCGTTTCTTTGGGGAGACCATATGCTAGTAGTATTTGTTCCATTTTTCCTCTATGTATGGAATCAAATGCCTTGGAGAAATCTACGAATAGTAGCGTTGCCTCTAGATTCTTTGCTCGTATAATTAATATAAACTAATATAAATGATTTTTTACGAAGGTTAATCAGGTACACTGATTCGCAGTCTAAATTAACAATTCTCATATTCTATATGGTTCGTTGAGTTGTTGCTTTTAAGGCAGTTCAATCACACTTGGGTTATTTAATGATGAAGAATCATTTTCAAACAATTATACCTGGAAATATTTTGAAATTTTAGATTTATCTTAGATCTAGAAAAGTAAAAGTAAAAATAAAGTCGTCGGGGTGGCCTAAAGTCGGTATCAGCCAATCAGCGAGGGAGTCTATCCCCTTTTCACTAGCGCTAGACCAAGGAGATTATCTTTTGGCGTCTGAGGTGGAGCGCCACACCTACCATCAGCTCCTTACTTTACCGCACAGATCCCTGTGCTACTCATACGCTGAGTTGGCGAGAACCTGAATCGAACTAGAAACCATGTGGTTTCTAGCCGAACGCTCTACCGACTGACCTAACCCGGCCCTAAAACCGAGATAAAATCCTTAAGTTTTTTTAATAATTGTATTATAAAAATCAATTTCTGTCACATTTTACATATTTTATCAGCATATAAATTGATTGTCTCATAATATTTCCTTAATAAAAAAATATATTGCCTCTCGTTAAATAATAAAGTTTTATTTCAACGATTCTAAAGTTTATGTAAACGCCCTTTAGGTAGAACTTAGGATACACTGATTGTAGACCCTGCATACGGGTAATTCCTCATCCCTAAGAAAAAGGAAATATCCGCAGTAAATATTTCTATTAACTAAGAATAATCATAATTTGTAGACAATTATAGATTTTAGAACAATTCTTAATACTAATAATTTGCTATGAATTTTCAGTATTCCTATCTAATATTATTATAATGGAGATTGTGTGCTTTTTTGTCTGTAACCGAAACTATATCACTACTCAAGTTACAATTCCCTTAGTTATTGACATCACATACTCAATGATTTTATTTTTATTTTAACCTCTATTATTAATAAAATTGTTTTACACTATTAATACTGTTAACCATATCTACGTACTAACAACACACAATTATGTTTATATATACAACAAAATGGCGGTTTACAGTGTGAAGGGGAAGGCTAATTTGCATATTGATATAAAAAAATTGAATTTAATAAATATGTGCTTAGTATTATTGATTTCTAACTGTTTGGTTTTATTTTAATGAATATAAGCAAAAATCTCTTCAATGAATCTGAAATGAAATCCATTAACAATTTTCTAATATATTTTATTACATTTCTAATATATTTTATTACATTAGAATATCTAATATATTTTATTACATTAAAACTTAAATACTTGCACCCGGAAGGTGCATATATTTGCTAGTAGTAATAACACTGGTTTACAAAAAATATTTTTTGTCTGAGGCAAGAATGTGAATAGGTGTTTTTTTTTTTTACTAATTTGGGTGTGCTGAATTCAAATTTATAAACAGTTTTTCTCTATCTCCTCTAGTTTTCTGTCTTTTAAATAGTCTCATTTTAGTATATATAGAGTATATACGTGCTTATTTCAACAGTTGCAGCAGCTTATTACAGATAAAACAGGATAGATAAAGAACATTGACGGAATAAATATACTTAGATGACACAATGTACACAATTCATAGTACCGCAGACAGTTAGAAGTGTGTTTTCTTAGATGATCTGCTGTATTTTGCCTCTGGGATGTCACGCAAGAGCATCCAGCCGAAGTCTCCCATCATGCCAGGGTTCCACTTGCCTTGGTAGTTGCTCTCCATCTTCTTAATGTCTTGGTGGAAACTTTCCCCGTGCTCATCACTCACTGCTCCAAGGTTTGGAGGGAAGAAGTTGAGGTGGGAATGGAGAAAATGAATTTTGAGTGACATTCGGCATTCCATATCCTCATAAGTCTTTAGCAACTTCTCAATACAGGCTTGGTAATTTGGTACGCGTGTGTTACCAAGGAAGCCACTACAGACTGACTTAAATGCTTCCAATGCTCTAAGTTTTCTGCATAATAACTAAAAAAGAAGACATAACTCACAAAATATTAGAAATTAACCCTGAATGCATATACGCCTTTATGTACAGTATGTGTACAAAATATACAGTATGCATATCTAAAAAAAATAGAGTTGATGAGTAAAAACGAATTTCAAATCTGAATTCAGCAACCCCAAATTAGGTTAAAACAGCTATTTTTGTGCTTGCCTCAATTTCTTTGTAAACCAGTGTTATTTGAACACATTCATAGGGCTTCAAGTATTTCAAGAAATTATATGGTTTCAAGTAATTATTGATAATAATTTGGAAAAAGATTATAGTTTCAAGTAATAATTCTTAATAGAAATAATGTTTCACAGTTATAGGAATTCAGGTATTTTATCTAATACGAAATGATTTTCAAATAGTTTTATTTGACCCAAAGATGGAATACTAAGGGGGAGACTTTATACTCAACTGAGCTCCAAGCC
>CM042172.1:62870018-62875018 GCA_023376005.1 Doryteuthis pealeii | reverse complement strand
GCTAACACATTTTTAAAACCAATTACTAAAAAGTATAAATATAAATACACGATATGTATCACTTCCTAACCGTTAGGCATGACATAACCCCGGACGGGTTGATACGCCGTTAAAATCAATAAACAAACAAACAATAACATATTTTCTTTCATTTCTTCCTTCTTTCATTCTTTTCTGTGCACGGGGTATGACCCTACACTACATCTGGTGGTGAGGCTCCAATTTTGGATCTCTGGAAAGAGTGTTGTCCCTCTTCATTACCATTACATCCAAATCAATTTTTATTCGGAATGGTAGACCCTGTTAGGTGTCCTATCTATGAGTCAAATAGATCAGTTTGAAACTTATTAGTGTTAAATAGGAATACTTGGTACCATATAACTATCGGTAAACAAATGATTGTTTAAAATAGAAGTTAGCTGAAACTATTCTGTATAGAGATTCTGTGTGCAGTCTTGAACAAATCCTGGAAGCAGCACCCACAAAAATACAGTTGTACGGCCACTGACTTCCTATCACACAAATTATCAAAGTAAAACGAACAACAAATGCTTGACGATGCAGGAGAAGAAAGGAGGAATTCGTAAGCAATGACCTCCTGAATACACTTACGCCTGGACACGCTAGAATGGCCGACCAGTAAAGACATACATCGATCAGCTCTGTGCTGATACTTGGTGCCGGGCGAAGGATCTGTCAGGGACGATGATCGATAGGGACGGGTGGTGCGAGAGAGTCATGGGAATTCGTGATATCTACGTGGCCTAATGATGATGATGATGATGATGATCACTTGAAGCGAATGATTATTATTATCATTATTATCATTTCACTCCTTCTGAGTTTTTCACAGCAGCACAAGCTGATAGTCTTTCTCTGGGGTTTGAGTGGAAACGAGTCTCTTCCGGTCTCCTGGACTATCCTGAGTATTCCATCTGATTTCAACAATGCTGTTATCTGGATGTTCTCAATTCCGCTTCTGATTTCCAGTTCATCTAAACTTTCCAGGCTATGTAGTTCAAAGAGAGGAAGAAAAAAATACCAAAAAAAAAATGATTAAAAAAAGATATATATAATTTTTAAAAAGTAAATAATAATAATAATAATAATAATAATAATAATAATAATAATAATAATAATAATAATAAACGGATCACCTTATCCCAGCAAGAAGGCCAGACCTAGTGTTGATAAACAAAAAAGAAAGAACTTGTCAACTGGCGGATTTTGCAGTTCCAGCAGATCACAGGGTGAAGTTAAAGGAAAATGAAAAAATAGACAAATATCTGGACCTTGCAAGAGAACTGAAAAAGTTATGGAACATGAAAGTGACAGTGATACCAATTGTAGTTGGTGCACTTGGAACAGTCCCAAAAGGATTAGAAAAGGGCTTGGATAGTTTGGATATCAGAGGAAGGATTGAAACCATTCAGAACACTGCACTGCTGCAATCTGCCAGAATACTCAGAAGAGTCCTGGAGACCTGAGGAGACTTGCTGTCACTCAGACTCCAGTGAAAGACCATCAGCTAACACTGATGTGAAAACTCAAAAGGAGTAGATAATAATAAAACTTTGACACTACTCCATCGTCTCTCGTGGACGGAAGGCTGCCAAGCAATTCTAAGTATTCTTATTTTTCAAAATATTTCTTGTTTTTTCCTTTCTGAGGTTTACATTTTCTTTCTTCTTTTCTTTCTTCTTTCTTTCTTTCTTTCTTTTTCTTTCTTTTTTCTTTCTTTCTTTCTTTCTTTCTTTTACACTTTCTTCTTCTTCTTTCTTTCTTTCTTCTTTCTTTCTTTTTCTTTAACACTTTCTTTCTTTCTTTACACTTTCTTTCTTTCTTTCTTTTTACACTTTCTTTCTTTCTTTCTTTAACACTTTTCTTTCTTTCTTTCTTTCTTTTACACTTTCTTTCTTCTTTCTTTTTCTTTCTTTCTTTCTTTTACACTTTCTTTCTTTCTTTCTTTCTTTCACACTTTCTTTCTTTCTTTCTTTAACACTTTCTTTCTTTCTTTTCTTTTACACTTTCTTTTTTCTTTCTACACTTCTTTCTTTCTTTCTTTACACTTTCTTTCTTTCTTTCTTTCTTTCTTTCTTCTTTCTTTCTTTCTTTACACTTTCTTTCTTTCTTTTCTTTCACTTTCTTTCTTTCTTTCTTTCTTTCTTTTACACTTTCTTCTTTCTTCTTTTACACTTTCTTTCTTTCTTTCTTTCTTTCTTTCTTCTTTCTTCTTCCTTTCTTTCTTCAATCTTCTCTTCCTCTGCTATTTCCGTATGACTCTCATTTGAATACATATTTCACTTTTCTTCATCACCTTTTATATTTTCACTCTTTATTTATTAATGTGAATTACTTTCTTGAAAAGAAAATGACTCACTTTCTTTTGTTCTAAGAAAAATCTACTTAAAAACTCTTTGTTGAGTGGCGTAGCAGAGTCCTCGGTCATTAAACAAACAAATCGCTTTTCCCTTCCTCGCACTTTTCGTGTGGAGGTGACCGCCTAACGTAATAACGACTCTATCATTCAATCTAGAAAACTTTTTATAGCACATAAACATGAACATAGAAATTATCAATATATATATATATATATATATATATATATATATATATGTGTGTGTGTGTGTGTGTGTGTGTGTGTGTATGTGTGTGTTTGTGTGTGTGTGTTGAAATGAAAAATAAAGGAAAGAAAATGTTGAATGGATAAATTTCATTTTACTGACACGTGTTTCGGTCAGGAGTTTATCCATGCATTCATTCTGAAAATAGAAAAAGCGAAATATTTGAAAAATACATGGGTCTTGTCGGAAAGCAAAAATGGCTCTGGAACTAATAGGTGATGATGACCCGATCTGTATATATATATATACATATATAACTGATATATATTATATATATACATATATAACTGATATATATATAATAATATATATATATATATATATATATATATATATATATATGTGTGTGTGTGTGTGTGTGTGTGTGTGTTGTAGATTTTGCGTCTCCGTATGCTTCTAGTGCGTATATATATTTGAGATGTATTTTTGTATCTGTATCCGTTGTTGGAAATACATGTACCAAGTTTGGCCATAGATGTGAAGCATTAACGTACTATATTATGCTATAGTTTCACCAACGGACCAATCAGCATCATGCACCACACACCATTCCAACTTACCGGACAAGCAGACAGAAGATCACTACTACGATTCACGGTCAGAAAGAATGGGTGTCATTGTCCTGAAAATTTACCACTACGTCTAAATAAAAGAAACTAAAAAAAAAATACAGAGTTTTCTGATATTTATTCCTTAACTAACATATTATGGTAACAACATTAGCATAATACAGTACGTTAATGCTTCACACCTATGCCCAACCTGGTATATGTATTTCCAACAACGGATACAGATACAAAAATACATCTCAAATATATTATATATATATATATATATATATATATATATATATATATATATATATAATATGATTTTTTATATGTTCTTCTGTGAACATTTTCTGACGATTTTGTAGTGCAATATCTTTATGTGAGGCCAATTACCTTTAAAAATGATGTTTACATTTTTGTAAATATCTTAACATCGTCAAGAACTGGAAAAGGTGTGGAAATCGTAGTTGTAGACTTTGAAACGGTTTCAAAGAACCTGCAAAAGAAACTGGTTGAAGTAAAGAGCAGTGCAATAATCAAGACTCTACAGGACACATAACTGGGGGTACTCGTTGTGTAAGGGTTATCAATGTAGAAAATGGAAATGGCCTTGTGAGTGCTTATCCTTGACGAGACTGGTTGCATTTCACATAGCTGTATTAACTTTGAGGCATGTATGAATCAACTAATCTCCATCCAGCTTTGGGTAAATAGTTGCAAAGTGTGGTACAGTGAGGAGCTTACGGTAGGTGTGGCGCTCCACCTCAGCCACAAAAAGAGTCTCGCTGGACTAGTACTTGGGAAGCGAGTATAGACTCCCTCGCTGTTCGGTTGATACCAACAGCAGGCCACTCCACCAACTATTGTATATTAGAACCTTTTTGATAAAAACTAGAATCTGGGCATAAGTATTTGTTTTAATGTAATGAAATGAATAAGGACGTATATAGAAATATTATAATTATTTTGATTGTATTTTAATTGGTTTCTATATAAAAATAATTCATAGGATTACCTTAATTTGATTGAGAATAAAGCAATCTTATTATAATGGAGATTGTAACGACATCCTGTCTAGGAGAAGGAAAACTCTGAATCTAATATTAAGAAATTGACCCTGTGTCATATTGTGCTTGTGTGAAGGGGTTAGTAAATACTTAACGGCTGCAGGACAGTTAAAGTCAGTTTGAATACTTAGACGAGTCCTGGATATCTGAGGACAATAGCTGTCACACAAAATTCAGAATTTGGAACTAGTGTGAAAATCTCACAAAGAATAGGACTGCGTAGAGGCCACAATCCAACAACTCGAAGACTACACAAAAAAGAGCAAAGACAAATTACTTATGGCGGTCAACAAAAAGTGACATATGGACAAGCAGAAAAACAACAAAAAATAGAAAACAAAAATGGAAAGAAGAACAATTATATGGACACTTCAAACGACAAATCGGAGAGGTTGCACATGAATAAACCTGGCCATGTTTAAGAAAAGGAAACCTCAAAAGAGAAACTGAATCACTAATAATTGCTGCACAAATAATGCCATAAGGACAAACTATATCAATGCAAAAATTGATAAGACCCAACAAAATAGTAAATGTAGACTGTGCGGTGACAGAGATGAGACTGTAAACCATGTATTAAGTGAATGTAGCAAACTAGCACAACGGGAGTACAAAGCTAGGCACGACTAGGTTGGGAAGGTGATCCACTGCGAATTATGCAAAAAAGTAAACTTTGACCATACAACAAAATGGTATATGCATAAACCAGAATCTATTCTTGAGAATGAAACACATAAAATTCTCTGGGACTTCGAGAT
>CM042172.1:62840018-62865018 GCA_023376005.1 Doryteuthis pealeii | reverse complement strand
TTAACTGGAGTCTGAGTAACAACAATTCTCCTCAGTTCTCCAGGACTCTTCTGGGTATTCTGGCAGATTACAGCAGTGCAGTATTCTGGATGGTCTCAATTCTTCCTCTGATATCCAGATATGAATAAATAATCGCATACGAGCGAGAGTCATATAAAATTTGGAAATACATACATTCTCTCTATATATATACATATACATATGTAGAGAGTCTATATATTTTCATATTTTATTCACACACATATATATATATGAATATTATTACTTTGTTTTTTAAATACATATATATGTACATTCGTCAACATACACATACACATATACATATTCATAAGCATGTAGATAAAACAGGTCATATACAAAGACACCCTCACATATTCATCTGTATATTAGTGTATATATGCATGTTGAATTAAACAAAAGACACATCTTTTGTTTAACAATTTTATTTGTGATCTTTTCAAGTTTTCTGGACAACTTTTTAATATTTAGGTGGAATCCGTGCATTAGTCCACCTAAGTTCACGTTCCGAGTACTTTCGGTACTACGAAGTGCCATCATCAAGGGTGATGTGTTCCAGTTTTTCAAATTATATTAATGGATGTGGAGGCTGAAAGGAGGAGAATTGATGGGAAAGGTAGCATAGGCATTTTAAAAGGTGTGTACTGCATTGGAAATTAATTTTGTTTAAGGATAATTTGTATTGTTTTATTTATATATTTATATTGTGTGTACATATATATATGTATGTATATATATATACATATATACGATGTGATGGGTAAATTGGCGTCATCTTGAATTTTCCGCATGCTCTTTATTTCTTTCGGGTTTTGTCTACTGTGCAGCAAACAAGAGTCAGATGTCTTTGAGGAAAGCAGCATCATGACGCAATTTCAAAACAGCGTGCTGTACTACTTCTTCGCCTTCACCCCGGAATTCTGAGTTCGAAGAGGATCTAAAAAGAGCTATTTGAGTCCACTGGTCATTACGAAGGTACGGCAGCAGAGAATCGTTCTGATAAGAAAAGAACTTCTGAATTTATTGCTGAGATTCGGTTCATGATTGACAACGAAATCAGCAAGTTAACCAGGTTTATAACTATATATATATATATATATATATATATATATATATATATATATATATATATGCCAACACTCACACAAGAGAACATGTGTGTTTCCCTCTCACCTTCTCTTCCTACCTATCTATCTCAGATTGGGAAAACTGGACTCTTTAACCTTGGGTAGTCAGCCAGTCTAGGAGAAGAAAAACTGTAAATTCAAATATGTTAATATCCGTACATTTAAAACCTTTTGTCACATCCAGCTGAGTATATATACAGTTAAACAAATAAATTATATGAATGATCTCGTTTGTGTGAATGTCTTAGTTCTCCTCTTACGCCTCCTCTCACTAACTACTACTACTAATACTAATACTACTACTAATACTACTTCTTCTTCTTCTTCTTCTTCTTCTTCTTCTTCTTTCTTCTTCTTTAGTAGTTTCCTTTCTCCCTCTTTTTTCTTTTTGACCTCTTCTTCTTCTTCTTCTTATTATTATTATTATTATTATTATTATAAATCCATAATACTAAGCACATATTTATTCAAATTAGTTCTTTTAATTACAATATGCAAATTAGCCTTCCCATTCACACAGTAAACCGCTATTTTGTTGTATATATAAATACAATTGCATGTTATTACTATGTAGATAAGTCAATCAGTATTAATAATATAAAACAATATTATTAATAACTAGGGGCTTAAATAAAAAAGGAAATCATCGAGACTGTGACGTAAATAACTAAGGGAATTGGGGCTTGAATAGTGAACTACTTTCGGTTATCGACAGACAAACACGCAATCGCCATTATAATAAGATTATTATTATTATTATTATTATTATAATTATTATTTGAGTTTCTTACTTACATTGCTTTTTAAAAACTTCCTTCCCTCATAGATCATCTTTTTCCCTCCATTCCTTATTTTCCTCCTTCTTTCCTTCCTTCAATTCTTCTTTCTTTTTTTTTTCATTTTTTTCTTCTTCATCTCCATCCGTCCTACCTTCCTACCTTCCTTCTTACCTTCCTTCTTTTTTTTTATCGACTTCATTTTTTTTTCCTTTTCTTCTATGAGTTGTTTGAATTTATTATTATTCTTGTTATTGACCGCTTATTATTGTATCACCAGACCTACATCAGTCCTCTTCCTATCACACTCCCCCAACTCAGACCTCCAATTTACAATGAATACAAAATTAAAACACAATTCATGAATATAAAAACAACTTAAGCGACATTTTCTTCCATTCTTTGTCCAAACGATCATTCTCTCATTATTTTGCCTTCATCGTGTTACCACCAGGACTTTTTACGCCAAAAATTTATATATTATTAATGTCTTTATTCTTACATTTAGATTTATTTTCATCTGATTATTTTACTTTTTTTTCACTCCTTATTCTCATTTCCGATCCCACACTTCTTCCTCCCACTCCTCCTCCTCGTCTTCTTCTTCTTCTTCTTCTTCTCTTCTTCTTCTTATATTATTATTATTATTATTATTATTATCATTATTATTATTCCTTTCCAGTTTTCACATCAGCGTTAGCTGATGGTCTTTCACTGAAGTCTGAGTGACAACAAGTCTTCTCCAGTCTCCAGGACTCTTCTGAGTATTATAGAAGCAGTGCAGTAGTCTGGATGGTCCCAATTCTTCCTCTGATTTCCAGATCCTCCAGTCTTTTTTCCAAGTTTATTGGTACCATTCTTCTTCTTCTTCTTCTTCTTATTATTATTATTATTATTATTATTACTATCATTATTATTATTATTATTATTATTATTATTATTATTATTATCTCCTTTTGAGTTTTCACATCTGTGTTAGCTGATGGTCTTTCACTAGAGTCTGAGTGACAGCAAGTCTCCTCAGGTCTCCATGACTCTTCTAAGTATTCTGGCAGATTGCAGCAGTGCAGTGTTCTGAATAGTTTCAATCCTTCCTCTGATTTCCAAACTTTCCAAATCCTTTTCCAATACTTTTGGAACTGTTCCAAGTGCACCAACTACAATTGGTATCACTTTGACTTTCATATTCCATAACTTTTTCAGTTCTCTGGCAAGGTCTAGGTATTTATCTATTTTTTCCTTTTCCTTTAGCTTCCCCCTGTGATCTGCTTGGAACTGCAAAATCCACCACTTGACAAGTTTTTTCTTTTATGGTAATCAACACTAGGTCTGGTCTTCTAGCAGGGATTATTATTATTATTTTAACTTTTTGAGTTTTCACATTAGCGTTAGCTGATGGTATTTCACTGGAGTCTGAGTGTGAGTGACAACAAGTCTCCACAGGTCTCCAGGACTCTTCTGGGTATTCTAGCCTATTGCAGCAGTGCAGTAGTCTGGAAGGTCCCAATTCTTCCTCTGATTTCCAGATCCTCCAGTCTTTTTTCCAAGTTTATTGGGACTGTTCCAAGTGCACCAACTACAATTGGTATCACTTTGACTTTCATATTCCACAGCTTTTTCAATTCTTTGGCAAGGTCCTGGTATTTATACATCTTTTCATTTTTCTTCAGCTTATTATTATTATTATTATTATTATTATTATTATTATTATTATTATTACTAGCAAATATATGCACCCTCCGGGTGCAAGTATTTAAGTTTTAATATAATAAAATATCATATTAAATTAGAAAGGCTAATGAAACTGAATAAGAATTCAGATAAAAATATTTGGAACAGAGGGGGTATGATTGAAAAATAGAACAGCTTTGAAACTAACTCTTCCATCATTTTCCCTTACTCCCGTCCTTCATTGGTAAATTTTCCTAATTTAACTATTTAGTTAAAATAGGAAGTAAAGAATAATATTACAGTTATTTCTTCTTGTTAATGGATTTCTTTTAAGATTTATCCCCGAGATTTTTTACTCATATTCAATAAGATAAAACCAAACAATTAGAAATCAATAATACTAAGCATATATTTTATTAAAATCAAATTTTTAAGATCAATATGCAAATTAGCCTTCCCATTCACACTGTAAACTGCTATTTTGTTGTATATAAAATACAATTGCATGTTATTAGTATGTAGATATGATAATAGTATTAATGATGTAAACAAATTTTATTAATAATTGAGGTTTAAATAAAAAATAAAATCATAGAGAATGTGATGTAAATAACAAAGGGAATTGTGACTTGTATAGTAATATAGTTTCGGTTACAGACATACAAACCCACAATTTCCATTATAATAAGATATCACTCCTTGCAAATTTTTCTCTCTAGTGTTAGCTAATCGTCTTTCACTGGAATCTGAGTGACAGCAAGACGATTCAAGTCTCCCGGATTCTTCTGATTATTCTAGCTGATCTTAACAATTCTGTAGTTTGGATGGTCTCGATTCTTCCCAGGATTTCCAATTCACCACAATTATTTTTCAGACCCTTACAGACTGTTCCAAAGGCACCAATTGACACGAATTTTACCTTCATGTTCCACAGTTTTCTCAGTTCTCTGGTAAGGTCCAGGTATTTGTCTATCTTTTCGCTTTCTTTCACTTTGACTCGCTGGTTGGACAAGTTATCTTCCTCTTGTTAATCAATGCTATGTCTGGTCTTTTGGCTGGGATTAGGTGATTCTTCTGAATCTCAAAGTTTTAGAAAAGTTTATGCGTCTCATTCTCAAGGACAGATTCCGGTTTGTGCAAGTCCTGCTCAAGCCACGAATTCTTCTAGTTGAAACTTATAAATTAAATTGTAGATTAAAACTAGGTCTAGTCAGGATTAGGAGATGGGTTTGGATCTTATGATCCTAAGGAATGTTTTGTCTTCTTCCTCTTCCTCTTGTTGTTGTTGTTGTTGTTCTTCTTCTTCTTCTTCTTCTTATTATTATTTATTATTATTATTATTATTATTATTATTAGTAGTAGTAGTAGTAGTAGTAGTAGTAGTAGTAGTAGTAGTAGTAAAAAAATCACTTCTTTTTCGCACCGGCTTTAGCTGATCTTTCACTAGAATCTGTGCCAGCAAATCCTTTCAGGTCCCTAGGAATCTCTTGAGTATTCTACCCGATGTCAACAATGTTGTTGTCTGGATAATCTCAATTCTTCTTCTGAACCACAATTCCTCCAGTCTTTTTTTCCAAACATTTGAGGAACATTCCAAGGGCACCAGCTACAATAGGTATCACTGTCTCTCTCAGTATTTTTAGATCTATAGCAAGTATTCATTCATATTTTCGCTTTCTGTAATGTTTACCTTGTGATCTAGATGACAAGATATTTTTGTTACTTTTACTTTTTTTTACTTTTTTATTTTTATAAATACAAGGTCTTTTCTTCTGGTCTGGTCTCAAGGACGAGAATCTGGTTTGTATATACCATTTGGTATATACAATTCTGGTTTAGTATACCATTTAGTATAATCAAAATGTAATCCCTTGCATAATTCCCACTGGATCCCAATTCCCACCCAGTCGTGCCACGTCTTGTACCCTTTATTACTTTTTTTAATTAGAAAGCCTAAATTTGGTCCTCATGTTATTATTTTGTACTGACCACAGTTTCTTTCTTGAGGTTTCCTTTTCTTAGCCATATCCAGGTCACCTCGTGTGCAATATTTCCAGTTTGTTGCTTGAAGTATACATACAGTTTTTTTTTTGCCCATTTTTTTCTAGTTTTTGTTATTTTCTTTTTGTCGTATGTTGTCTTTGTTGTTACTGGCTGCAGTAATTAGTCTTTCTTTGCTCATTTCTTTGAGTCCTCAGATTGTTTTATCTACTCAATTCTCAACGTTGGCGAGTTCTCTTCTTTTTGCTTTCTATTGGTTTGTTTTGTTATTTTACTTGGAGGCTCCTTATATACATATATGTTTTTATTTCCCTGTTCCCCCCAAAGTTCAATAGTCTCATTTTTTATGTACATACTTCTGATTTTTTTTCTACTTATTGTTTTCTTTTTGCAATGTATCGCAGGTATTTATTTGTTTGCTTATATACTTATTTGTTCTTTTTCCTAATTTACGTATATATATATATATATATATATATATATATATATTATATATATATATATCTTATTATAATGGAGATTGTGTGTTTTTCTGTCTGTAACCGAACTATATTCCTACTCAAGTCACAATTCTCTTAGTTATTGACATCACATTCTCCATGATTTTATTTTTTATCTTAACCTCAATTATTAATAAAATTGTCTTACATTATTAATACTGTTAACTATGTCTACATACTGACAACATGCAATTTATTATATATATACAACGAAATAGCGGTTACGGTGTGAACGGGAAGGCTAATTTGCATATTGATATTAAAAAATCGAATTTAATAAATATGTGCTTAGTATTATTGATTTTCAACTGTTGGTTTTATTTTAATGAATATAAGCAAAAATCTCTTCAATGAATCTTAAATGAAAGCCGTTAACAAGAAAAATAACTGTCATGTTATTCTTTACTTCCTCTTTTAACTAAATACTTAAATTAGAAAAAATAACAATGAAAGACGAGAGTAATGGAAGAGTAAGTTTCAGTTGTTCTATTTTTCGATTATGCTCCCTCTGTTTCAAATCTTTTATTATACTCCCTCTGTTTCAAATTTTTTTCTGTATTCTTATTTAGTTTCATTAGCCTTTCTAATTTAATACAATATTATTACATTAAAACTTAAATACTTGCACCCTGAGGGTGCATATATTTGCTAGTATATATATTATATATATATATATATATTATATATATATATATATATATATATATATATATATATGTGTGTGTGTGTGTGTGTGTGTGTGTGTGTGCGTGTGTGTATGTGTGTGTATGTGTGTGTGTATGTAATGTAAGATATATATATAATGTAAGGAACATACACAACCTACACATCCGACAGGAAAAAAAACATGCACGCACACACATATATGTACAAACACAAACGCTCGCACGTAAGCACTATTAAAATACCACACACTCACATAACAACGTATTATGTGTGTGACCACTCACTACGCGTACGCAACCTTTATACTGCACATAAACACTCTCATACATTCAATTCACCTTCACACACATACACACATCATTTTATCCAATCATACGCATCCCATGTCTATTGAATTTTTTAAAATTATTTGAAATTTTTTCGATTTTCCTCACATTTGAAACATCTTCACCTGATAAATGCATCGCATGAAACCAATATGGTTGTGATTGTTCCTTTGTCACCCAATAAATAGATATGTAAAACCTATATATTTATCTATTATATATATATATATATATATATTATATATATATATATTAATATTAATGTAAGATATATATATATATATATATATATATATATATATATATATATATATATATAATATATACATTATTTTGGTTTTTTTTTGCTGGTATTCCCCTAAAGTTCACTAGTCTTATTTTGTATGTATATATTTGTGGATTTTATCTATTTATTTATCGCAGGCGTTTATTTGTTTGCATATATATCTATTTACATTTTTTATTATTTTACGTACTTTGTGGAGGTTCCTTATATATATATATATATATATATATATATATTTGGTTTATTTTGCTGGTTTTCTCCCAAAGTTCAATGGTTTATTTTTATGTACATATTCCGTATATTTTTTCTTCTTTTAAATGAGTTGTCTCTCTGCCATATTTAGAGCATCTGTCGGTCCGTAAATAAGAACAATTCGGTGTAGAAATGAATCATTTTGGACAACTAAATTGTGTTCACTTGATCATAATAACAGGTGGGGCACTGGCACAGACAGCATCATGCGCCTTGGATGAGATATGACCCGACATAAAAAAAAAGAAGCTCGATCGGTAAGGTTACGACGAAGAAAAATACCGTGCGCAAAAAAATAAATAAATGATAATAAAAAATATACTCGCACTTTCACTAAAGATGAAAATCCCATCGAAAAAGAGTAGAAAAAAAAAGAAGATAAAAAATACGTTTTTTTTTTTTTAGCGGGTCTGTGGTCACGTGATAGCAAATGTCCGAATGTAGCCTGCGATGTATTTTCACGGCCATTGCTACGTGGCTAAAGAATTAACTTAGGTATTTCACATACTGGGATTTATGCGCAATGTTTTTTTAATGGGATCTGCATACATAATTGTATGACCTTTTCGTATGTGGGTGTTTGCTTCAAGAATATATAATTGTGTGTTTGTGTGCGCGGGTCTGTGTATAAGGTACGTGCATTTGTGTTTGGTTATATATGTGTTTTTGTAAGTGTGCTTGTGTGTGTATTAGTGGTCGGGCTTAAGTGTATTCTTTTGAACATGCGTTTTTGTGAGCAGGTTTGTGTGTGTGTGTGTGTGTGTGTGTGTATGTGTGTGTGTGTATTACTGTGTGTTTCTGTGTATTTCTGTCTTTCTACACGTGGATCTATGAATATATTTGTGCATTTGTGTTTGGGTATATATTTGTCCTTTTAACTGCATGCGTTTTTTGTGAGTTGGTTTATGCGCGCGCGCGCGTGTGTGGTGTGTGTTTGTGTGTGAATGTGCGTTTTTTATGTGTGTGATTGTGTATTTCTGTGTATTTCTGTGTATTTCTACACGTGGATCTGTGTATACTTTTGTGCATTTGTGTTTGGTTATATATCTTGTCCTTTTAACTTGCATTGCGTTTTTGTAAAGTTGGTTTCTCTGTGTGTTGTGGTGGTGATGGTGTGTGTCTGTCGGTGTGGAATGTGCGTTTTTTATGTACTGTGTTGATTGATATTTTCTGATAGTATTCTCTGTCATTCTACAACGTGGATCTCTGAATATATCTTGTGCAGTTGTCGTTTGGTATATATATTCTTGTCCTTTATCAATTAGCATGCGTTTTNTGCACAGATGCCTGTTTGCTGCAAATTGTGTGTGTATGTGTGTAATGTATGATGTGTAGGGTATGTGTTGTGTGTGCGAATGTCTTGTGTTTGGTGGTCGTGTGAATGTGTGTGTTAGTGTGTGTGTGGTAATACTGTGTGATTGTGATGGTGTCTTTTGTAAATTCTTCAGCCGGGGAAAAGGTTCTAATATCCACCCTGACATCTATTTGTCACGCATAGCCCCTGCTCCTGGTCGACTCCAGGCTGATCACGTGACCCCCTTGGGGCAAGCGTTTCAACAAGAACAACAAAATGGCGCCGAGCATTTGCCACTGCGAGCCCGATCGAAGAGACAATAAAAAAAACTGTTGGCTTCCGTCAAAAATATTGGTTTGTTTCTTTGTGCCCTAACCCTTCCCTCCACCTTTCTCTCTCTCTCTCTCTCTTCTCTCTCTCTCTCTCTCTCTCTCTCTCTCTCGTTTCCCTCACCCCTCCTTAACTTATCACCTCTCACATGCCAACTAAACCTTCCTTCCATATATTGTAATCTTCTCTCAGTTTATATACGCATAAAAGTTGTGCGTATTTCCATTGTAACAGTATTTACGTAAACATTTTTGAAGTAGTAAGCTACTGTTTCTCTGTGTCATTGTTTGAATTAAAACTTAATACACACATTACACACATACGCACACACCACACACAACACGTCGACGCGCACACACAGCACACACACCACACACAACAACACGTATTATATTATTATATATTAATAATAGATGAGAGAGAGAAGAGAGAGATAAATACATATATATATATGTATATATGTTAAAGGAACAATAACAACTAAAGGGAATAGTAAAATTTTGAATGGATTTAAATAAATTTAATATGGTCGTTATTACAGTGGTTTCGGTCAGGAAGTTTTTTCATAGTACACAAGTGTATTTACTATGTTATCATATATTTCAAATGTAAAAAAATAATGATGAATTAGAAAACATTATAAAATATTTATAGAGAATACAAAAGATTGAACCGACCTTTCATTCAGAAGAGTCATCTATATATATATAATACCTATACCTGGATATAGATATAGTATAATTATATATTTTATATTTATTTATTTTACAATGTTTTCACGTAGATCAATGTTAGATCTTGTAAAAATAAAATAATTATCTAGGTCTCTTAATTTCAAACTGTGATTGCCAGCACTGTATTTCTTTGTTATCGCAAAAGAAATTTGTTGTTTACACTAATACCACTTATATATATAATATAGTTATATAATATTGATAAGTTTTATATGGGATATAATACAGTGAATAAGATCTGTTGGAATAGTTTATATTTGTTGCATTAAAGATACGTTCAATATCAGTGATTAGAACATATCTAAGTTAGGAAGATAGTTGATAGACTAAGGGTTAACTTCGTTTATACACTGTCAGTATTCGATGCCTGCTGTGACTCCTTCATCTTATGATCTGAATTATACTCAAGCTGAAGAAGAAACTGAATCGCTAACCAACCGCAACTTCACTGTTGACCCACAATTGTCTACGTCTTACTTTTGAACTATCATATATATATATACTTATTATAATCTATATATATATAATAATATATAAATTAATCAAAGTCATCCACAGGGACAGCGTGTTTCGGCGCATTCATGGCCTCTTCAAGATGTGGCAAGACACAACTGAATAGGAGCGAAACTCAAGACTTGACTGAAATGTATGATAGATCCGTAATTAATTATCTTATCCCCCTCGCCCGACTGACAGCTGAATGCGTGGAGAGCTGGTGAATAATTGTTTTAAAAACTAATTAAGTTAGTTATATGGGAATGTATTTATCGGTTCACTGAGGGATCAACATTTCCGGGAGAAATAGATCATTGTGTATAAACCTTTGATACATATAGATAATAGTATATATATATTAATATATTTAATATGGATAATAACTATCTATATATATATATGTTATATATAGTTTATATACATATAATTATTATATATATATATATATACTATATATATATATATCAAGATTTACTACCAATGTAAACAACATAAATAGTAGCATAAGTAGGTAAATAAAAATGGCTCAAATATTTCTTGTCAAATTTCGAGCAGCATTAGATAGCTTGTAGAAACAGTTCAATTTCGCCTACCACGTTTCGGTGTTCTTATACCACCGTAACTTCCAGGCGGAACTAAGTTACAACCTTATGTGCGCCTAATGAAATATATATTCGCCTTGATTTAAACTTATTTTTATATTCGTATATTTTCCTTAATAATCAATTTAACTTGGTCTCCCAAAGCTTGTTCCTTTGATAGTTGTGCAATCCTATGCTGACAGGCATGAGAGGCATTAATGCATTCTATCTTACCCTTGCTCCCCCTATCCTATATCGTTTATGCCTCTTCGCTTCTTACCTTCTTACTTCATTTGAAACTTTTGGAATTCTAGTACTCTAGGTGAGTTTCTAATTAAGCTTAATTTTTTTTTTTATACTTGGTGCATTATTATCTCTCCTTCATATGTTGCTTCTTGATGAAGATCCGCGTTATTAAAAGTCCGAAACGAGATCTGGTCAGCAAACTAACCAACATCATTTTTTTTTCTAAAAATAAAAATGTTCAATTTATATGTCAGGATTTCACATCCATTTAACTTCATTTATTAATCTAAATTTTATTTGTTTTGACTACATTAATGGCGTTACGTAACCTGTGCTGATGCATTTCCCTAGGAAATTCATCCTTTTTATTCACTAATTCACTCTTATTTGGGAATTATAATTATCTCTAACTTTTCTTGTAAACACAAAGAAGCATGGATCAGTTAATTCTCGGCAGTATATTTGATTTCTTTATATTTTTTCCATTTTGATAAATTGGTGTATAACAACGAGTCTATGAGAATTCAAACCAGCTTGTACACCACTGAAAAGTTAAATATCTTGTTGCACATTGTTTCGTGATGGGTTTTTTTACACGGTTTGCCTTGAGCCAATGAGAGATCACCGACTAGGTCAGTGAAAGGGGAACTGCTGTCAATCACTTCTATAACGGCCATGCTATAATTCAATGGTAACTTTCCATTTACGAATATCGTTATTTAAATTAGCAATCTTATATGCACCCTCCAGCTGCAAGTATTTAATTTTAATGTAATAAGATATTATATTAAATTAGAAAGGCTAATGAAACTAAATAAAAATGAAAATAAAAAGATTTTAAACAGAGGTGGTATAATCGTAAAATAGAACAACTGAAACTTACTCTCCCATGACTCTTGTCTTTCATTGCTAAATTTTCCTTATTTAACAATTTAGTTAAAAAGTAAGTCAAGAATAAGATTACAGTTATTTCCTCTTGCTGATGGATTTCTTTTTAAGATCTATCCCCAATATTTTTGCTCATATTCATTAAGATAAAACCAAACAATTAGAAATCAATAATACTAAGCACAGGTTTATTAAAATCATATTTTCACTCTGTAAACCGCTATTTTGTTATATATATAAAAAACATGAAAAACATAGACCCATCTCTCTTCCTCCTCCATCTTCTCCTCCCCCTCCCCCAGCCATCCATAAATAGTAGGGCAGAATTGACTTTTTAGTCTTGATACAGCAATTGGTCTCGGAGAGCTAAAAGTCTGAATTCAAACCAGCTGTACTCTGCTTAAAAATTGACCTTGTCTTTCATCCTGACTCTGAAGGGTTGGGTAAATATGTACATGTGCGGGAATATTGTTCCACTCAAATTTTCCTGTTTTTTTTGTTTTTTTTTCTTTTTTTTTTTTTTAAAGTATATAATGTTGGACTTAGAAACTTAAGTATCTATAAATATACACAACATCTTCTTCTCCTCCCCCTCCCTCAGTCATGCATAAATAGTAGGGCAGAATGGACTCTTTAGTCTTGATACAGCAATATCCACCTATGATTATCTCGGTTTCCTTATTTATTTCACAATTGGGGCAATGGGACAAGTGTGCAATCGTTTTATGACGTATTCAAATGTTAATTAAACTAACGCATCTATTTTATTTTAATATTAAGTATTTAATTTTAATGTATCAAGATATTATATTAAATTAGAAAGGCTAATGAAACTAAATAAAAATGAAAATAAAAAAGATTTTAAACAGAGGAGGTATAATCGTAAAATAAAACAACTGAAACTTACTCTTCCATCACTCTTGTCTTTCATTGCTAAATTTTCCTAATTTAACAATTTAGTTAAAAAGTAAGTCAAGAATAAGATTACAGTTATTTCCTCTTGCTAATGGATTTCTTTTTAAGATTTATCCCCAATATTTTTGCTCATATTCATTAAGATAAACGAAATCAATAATACTAAGCACAGGTTTATTAAAATCAAATTTTCACTTTGTAAACCGCTATTTTGTTGTATATATAAATACCCACCTATGATTATGTCGGTTTCCTTATATATTTCACAATTGGGGCAATGGGACAAGTGTGCAATCGTTTTATGACGTATTCAAATGTTAATTAAACTAACGCATTTCCACTTTCAAAGCATCAAAAGGGCATATTCAACTTTTCTTTTTTTCAAATCTCCCCCGACCCACACAGCAAACTAAGTAACCTAATTACCTACCATCTTTCATTCTTTCCATATTCTTTCTCTCATTACAAATTGATTTTGTAATTTAATTGCACACACGAGAACACACATGCATAGATGCACACATACATATATATCATTTAGATCTGCGCACTTGAAATTTGACAGAAATGAAGGGATAAGTCCTATAAAAGAACATAATGATACGACACTTGTGTTGAAAGATGTTAACCTTTGTGTGCGAACCACTTCAAGCTGGGACATCTTCTTTGAGAGTTAGCATACTACTTGAAAATGTAATCACAGTAAGGCAATATTAAACATTCGCGGCTTTGGAAAGTATATGAATAAGAAAGAAAGAAAAGAAAGAAAGAAATTAGGATACGAAACAACGGAATATTTGAAAAGGAAAGATAGATAAATAGAAAGAAAAAAGGAAGAAAAAAAGAAAGGAAGATGAAATAAATGGCAGAGTGTGCAGAAAGGAAGAGAGAAGAAAGAAATTAAAGGTGAGAGAGTGGGATAGGAAGGGAAGGAAGAGTGTGGAGAGGAGAGAGAGAAGTTGGATAGCGAGATGACACACGGAATGTCGGAAAAAGAAGAAAAAGGAAAGAAAAAGAAAGAGAAAGTTAATAGAAGAATAGAATAGAAAAGAAAGATAAGGAGGTGAATAGTATTGTAGCAGAGTGTGCAGAAAGTGTGAGAGTAAAGAATAGATATATTAAAGGATGAGTGTAATGTAACGAAAGAGGAAGGAATTAAAATAAAGAAATTAGAATCTCGAATATAATTGGGTTGGTATGGAATGGGTCGAGAAAAAGAAAGAAAGGAAGAAAAGAAAAGGAAAAAAGAAAGAAAGAAGAAGATTAGATAAAGATGTAAATAAATGGCAAGAAGTGGTTGCTGTTAAAGGGTGAGAGGTGAGGGGAAAAATGGCGTGAGTGTGCCAAAGAAGGAAGAGATAAGAAATAAGAAATTACGGTATATGCTTATACGGATGGTTGCGATGAAAAAGATAGTACTACATTATAATTATATGAAAAAAGAATGTGTTTAGAAAGGGATTAGAAATGTTTTTTTTTAAATGGCAAGAATATGTTATATGAATAGAAAGAAAGAAAGTAAATTGAAGGTTGAAAGAAAGATAAGATAAAGTTTGTGGTATTATTAGAAAGAATAGAAAGTAAAATCGAGATATAGGTAAAGAATTAAGATACATATATAACTACGATTGATTATATGGAAGATAGAGTGTGGAGAGACAAATGTTAATAATAGTGGTATAACATATGATGTAGAGATATTAGGTTGGTGATTGGATGAAGATAAAAACAAGATAAGAGCGAATAGTCAAAAGTATACGTGAAATATACAGAACCGACGGGTGTTACTCAAATATACTATTGGGGGATGTAAGGATAGCAATATATAACAATGCATAAAAATATATGATTAGTTGGTGATTTAGATTTATAGTTACCTGTCTGATATATTGTCTATTGATTAGTTATTGGTGTTATATCTTATAGTAGAATTATGGTGCTTAATAGTAACATTTTCTTATCTGACTGATGATTTTATAAAGAGTGAAAGCTTTTTTTCTCATGAAATTTTTGAAATAAGATTGTTAATTTAGTATTATTTGGTTATTGGATCATAGCCATATTCTCTCTCTTTATATTTGTGACATATCTGCGCGTAAGTGGAATAAAGGCGTTTGTTTATGATGGTTTGTATAATGTGATAAGTGTTATTGATCTAACACTTATGCATTTGGTTTTAGTCGCCTAGTCAATAGGGCTTGACAGTATCATATTGAATATATAATTATACACCAGCTTAAACACCTATATCTTCTTAAGCTAATTGACTGGTTGCTCGGAATGAGAAACAGGATTCTCTTCGCGTGGATTGAATAGATAAGTTGGTTTCTAAGTTTATGTCAATGGTCATCCCGATTATACAACATATGAAGGTTTACTCAGTGTGGTGGGTTGATAGTCTTCCGAATAGAAGGGCGTTATCTTCGTTAGTCCTCAGATGAGGCTCTCTGAATCGAATAAGTTAATACCTGATTAGTTATAAGGCTCAGTGGCTTTACATACGTACTCAAACGTTTGTTATACATGATAAGAATAGTAAGATGAAGTCAATGGTCCGAAATTAGTCCAATATATACTACAGTTAAAGCAATAAGCTTCAGACTTTCTTAATTATATATCATCATATTCAGTGTTAGCTTAGAATATCTTAGCTATAAGAATCTCAATCATCTCCAGTTTATATGAATGCACTCCTCCTTATCATTCACATCCTACCACATTCTTCACGTTATTGCTGCCTTTGTCGTAACTCTTCCCGTTACTCACATAAATACATATACATTCTCACTTACTAATTGAGCCCTTCTAATTTGTACTCACCATTTTGCACCTAGCCTTCAGCTACATTCTAACAAACTCCTCTATATACGCCTTCTTTTGCCTATTCTCAACTATTGATCTTATTATATAAGAGTTTCTTAGTCTCTCTCACATCATGTACATTACCTGCACGTCTGTGCCTCGTTGATGCTTCACTCCGATCTATTCTCTGCCACACCACCTCACGATGTTTAAACTCGTATGCTATCTTGGCTCTCTGTCAATATCGTCTCATGATGTTCGGTTACTGATGACAGTTCATGTGCTGTGCCTACAGACCGAACGATAGCAGCCAGAATCTGGACATCTGTTTGAAGTGATCATGTTCTTGACCACTTTCGCTTACTATCTTAAGCATGATTAGCGAAGTAATGTCCCTTAACCCTACCCACACTTTACTGGCTTATATTTAGACGTGACTGGTAGATATCGGTTGTTATTTTTTGGAAAATTGAGTAGACTCGTTTTCCTGTTTTTGTCGCTTTTAAATCACTTATACGCAGGATTAAGCTTTATTTATACCGGTTATCTGTATACTTGCAACTATCTAATTGTTATATACCATTGGCAATGTTATAGGGGAAAAGGGATGGAATTGAAGTCTTTCCTGCAAGCGTAAGGGATATGTAAGTGATGCAAACTTCGTCGGCGGTTCGAGACTTTGGAATCTCGGCATAGTTCAAAGTTCATTTTCTGTGTGGTTTACGACTCCTGCATAGAAGATAAAAAAAATAGGTATAAGTATAGATATAGAATGGAAGTGCAGTTGGGAGTAGAGTTATCAGTGAGGATGTTAAGTTGAATTATAAAAGAGATGACCACGTCATAATTTCATTTGTATGTTACAAGTTTGGTATTATACTTTAATTCAATTAGTTTTTCGCTTCTCATTCTATGGGTTAGAAATAATGTATTTATAAAATAAAAAATTGTACTTTATTCAATTTTTTTAAGAGAGTTTGGTATTATGTTATTCAAACTTTAATCGGGTCTATTAAATGATCCCCTGAGGTGATATTGTCGTTAAGACTCGCAATAGCTTTAAGCTCAATTAATTCAACAATTAAAGGTTCAAGGACTATTATTTGATGGTAATTATTACAAGGAAATTTGCATTTGGATTTGCTATGGGTAATCCTTAGGGCTTGTTGAGCCCGTCATATTTATAGATTTTTACATTCGCATACGGTTTGTTATTCTAATGTGGTTATCAACGCAGGTTTTGTATATTTTATTGAATATTTATGCTTAGTGCTGGTTCATGGTATTCCTCTGTTTTGTTTGTGGTTAGTTGCAGCACTTGTTTGGGGGTTGTGCTGATTAGCTTGCGGTGGTAATGGTCGTTGCTTTTTTAAAGGGTGCCCGGGTTAAGTTTCTAGTCGGCTATTGTTGCCTGTCTCAGCTAGAACCATTTAGGTGTCCCTGTTGTTCGCGATCCCGGTTCAATCATCTCAGCGTTATGGAGTAGCACAGTGGAATCTTGTGCGGTAAAGAAAGAGAACTGGGATGGGTCCAGTGTGGTCCAGCTCAGTACACAAAAACAATCTCCCGCCTTGGTCTAGTTGGGGGCGGTAGTGGAAAAGGGGATAGACTCCTCGCTGATATGGCCTGATACCGACATTAGGTTCCGCCCAGACGAATTTTACATTTTTTTTTTGCCCTGTCTCTGGAGGTTCTATTAAATCTGAACGAGACTTGTTTCCGCTTGTGTCATCCATCGGTGATGAGCGTGGATTTTGTGAGGGCGAGCATCCTGAAACAAAAGCAGCTTCCGAATAGTCAGTTAGTTACAGCTGTAATAAAACAAGACAATCAAAAATCCCAAGTCAAAGTCAATTGTTAATTGTTTCTTAAGGTTCTTCGATGGTTGAAGAGTTTTATGCGTATTCAGCGTAGAGGACTGTTTGGCATGTCCGAGAATCCTGGCACTGACGGGGTTAGCAACACATATGAAGTAGGAGTTAAGGAGGCACCGAGTCAACTTAGAAGCATTCCGAACATCAACATGTTTCAGGGACAGGCCTACAAATGCGATTACATTCTGTTGGGGCATATTTTTTGTGTATTTTTTGCCCACGATCCTACCGTGGATTTAGGTGGTGTTGGTCGAGAAATTATTTGAAAACGGATTCTTTACCCGTCTATAGCGGTACGTCGGTCTTTAAGCCGGGTTCAAGCTATTTGATTTTTATTGTATAGGGCAGTTTACACATTCGGTACAGAGCGTCCATGCATGGTAGATATTATATGGTTGATTAAGGGTACGAATATAGCTTGTTTCGCAGATCCTCACCTATCTACAATGAAATTCCTGTCGGACTCTTGGTTGGCATTCGCAATTATGAATTGGTTGGTTGTTTAGAACTTCTTCTCTCTTTCTATCTATTCTTTTTGTGGTAGTTGAATTGCAATGAGGGGTAACTCCATATTCACAGGATTCCAGATCTGGAGTCTCACATTAAACTGGAGGCCTCACATCAGATGCCAGATTTATATAATATGAGGTATTACTCTCTATTACTGATGAAGGAAGGTATGAGATGTTTTTTTCTCCTCTCCTAGATTTGGTTTCTAATCCAATAGGTTGGAAGGTCGTCTGCCTATTCTTATTTTTATTCCATAGTTGGCTGAGAGTAGGCTCACGTTTTATAAAAATAGACGTCAGCGTATTTAATAAAATTTCCCACCTAACTAGTGTTGTTCTGAGTAAATATGTTAGGACAGACTGGGATATACCGAATTAATTTAGACAACGAGTCTAGCAGACGGAAAAACTCTGATTTTTAAATTAGTTTTTACTCTAATCAAATTTATACCTTTAAAGGAATTGAACACTTCGTTGTCAGCATTTTCTGGCCTGTGATGGAGGTATTGATCAATGCATTACATTTCGCTTATTCGTCCATTTTAAGGTTATGTGGTGTAGAGAGTGTTATGTTGTTTTTGCAACGACAATGAGACAATTAGTGCATTCTGTTTTATTGGTATTATTTTATTTTCTTGCTTCTCGTGTATCCTTTTACTCTGCAAACTTGTGATTGTCCCTTCCTTCTTTCTCTTCTTCATCTTTTCTTCTCCTCTCCCTTCTCATGTTTTGTTTGTTACATGATTGATATGGATGTTCTGTAGGTGCAGGACAGGCGGTGCTGTAGTATAGCAGACTTGTTCCAGCTAACACATTGCACAGTCAAGTAACGTCACTTATCGTTAAGTGATGGAGGTCGACTGCATGACTCAACGTAGGAGCTATCATTAGGAGTAATAATAGAGCATGTCGACTTTGTTGGGAGCTTATGTTGTGCTTATATCTAGTTGCTTTTTTGTTCGCAATGTATAACGTCACTCTAAGAAATAAGTTGGAGACAATTTAAATAATGTCGCAGCAAAATAGATATGCCTTATAGAAAACGTACTTATTATATACACCTGCCGGAGAAGCTGGGGATACTCCCGCGAAGTAATACTCTAATATTTTTCAACGAAAAACTAAGGACATATACAGGGAGCATAAACACGTAGAAGCGCGTGGTGTAATGGTTTTAAAGTCATGGGATGGATCGTAGAACCCGATTGAAGTCCTGGATGTTGGTACATTGCATTTCTGCTTAGCGCGAATCCGGTGGGAAAGGTATGAAATCCTACTCTTCCTTTCCTCCCAGCTATTGGGTAATTGTAGGGAATTGGTCTTTTTAAAACGTTGTTGTTATTTGCAAACCGGTTTAGGAGAAAGGAAAATACTCTTGAATTCCAAATCTGGTGATCTTGCTTAATTGAAAATCGACCTTGTGTTTCACATCCCTGCTAGTGTGGAGGGAGGTGTGGAGGGGTAGTATATAGATGAAGTAAGGATAGGGGGAGTGGATGATCAATACAATACTCAATCACTACACAGGCAAAAGATAGCAATATAAAAATAGGTTTACTCATATATTATTTATTGTTTGATTGTGAGGCGGATATAGTGTACAGAGGTACTTCTAGTTTTGCGTTTGTGGTCTCATGTACCGTTATTCAGATTGGTCGGTGACGAAACAATTGTGTTTATTCTCGTAGTATCTGTTCCTGGTAGTCGTTTTCTAGGGATATTAGGTTTAGTTGTAAATTTTTCTATCATCAGTTTTTATGTTTGTTTAGTTATCTTATATCCATGTTCATAGAATTATGCACCTCTATATATAACGTTGATTGTGGTGATATTGAATACATCCTCTCAATATTGGATATACTGGCACACTTTTGGCACACCGTATCCAGTAAACTTGGGTGCCAGCTGAAACAGTGGAATCGCTCCTGGCACCCGGATGCCACTGCTATAGCTGTTATATTACTAGGGGTTTTTAGCTGGGTTGTTTATCATTCTCCTATTTATCCTATTTGGTATATTCATCCTTTCTGCGGTGGGCTTCTTTCTCCTTTTTATTCATCGATACTTTTTATGGTGTATGTAGTACTCAGACGAACCTACATTAGTTTCGTCATAAAGCTCTTTCTAGAGGGCTGAAAGTTGAGCTCGCTTTATTAGTTTGGCGTGCACTCTAGGGTGTTCTGAGCATGCTTATTTACGCTTCTCTAGCTATTATCCTGTGTCGGGTGTGTCGGCGTGGTGTGATATGATATGTAATCTTTCAATTTATCCTTATTTGTCTGTCATATACATATAATTATTATTATTTATAACGGGCTTGCTGGTGGTTTCGTGGTTTCCTCTCTTCTGTTTCAATATCATATCATGACCACATATAGATGTTACTTTATGTTCTGGTACCGTCAATAATATCTTGGTCGCTTTCTTTTTTTTCAGAATTTCGTTTATCTTTCTTCCTCAGGTTGAAGCTTTTAGTTTGGTAGTATTGGCAGTGTTTATTTTATTATATCAAACGCTCTTATCTGCTTATTGGATGAGTTTTTTCTTTCCGTTCTATAAACGGATCTAACTTCAACGTATATACGCTTGGCAATATAAATTTATATATTATTATCTATTTTATTACTATTTAATAATATTATTTATTATAATATAATATATATTAATGAGCTCGATTGGTTTTATTGGAGGTTAGTGACGCTAACCTCTGATATAATATATATATATGGTAAGCCATAAACAACAACATTGGAATATGAGCTAGTTTTTGCAGCTAGAAAAAACTACTTCTTATAAATTGGCCTATTACGTTGTTCTCCAGTTAATGAACTAGGAGCCTATGAGGTTTTAATGATTATGTACTATTTTGGAAAATAGTTTTGGTCTTGCACTACCGGTTTGGTGTGTTTTGTTGTTGACCAGTTACAGTAGTTGTTGTGTGCGGTCTCTCATTCGTCTCCTCTCGGATTCCACTCGTTTTCTCTCTCTCTCTTCTCTCTCTGGGTTGTGATCCTGGGTTGCCTTTTCCTTTTCTTTATCTTTGGTACATCTACTTCTAGTCTGCTTATTCGGTCTTCCAGAGACTAAGATGTTGTAAGTAAAGTATTTAGAATAATCTATCTTATTATCTCTCTAGTCTGTTCCCCTCTATCTATCTATCTTCTTTCTATTATATTAATATATATATAATACCTCGATATAGTACATAGGGTTGGGTGCATTCTATGTGCAGATTAGCGGTTCATCTCCTTTATTATGTGATATGGGATACTAAGGCAACTCTTAAAATTTGGACGGGGCTGTTTGGCGTTTCACGTGTTAATGCAAATGAAGTAATATGGGTAGGTAGAATGGCAGACTGAGCTCTTTAAGACTTGGTTAGACAACCACTTTAGGAGAAATGTAAATTCTCTGCAGGATTTAGAATTACTACCGCCTTTATATTATTCTCTCTCACTCTGCTAAGAAAATTTATCCTTTTGTTTATATTAATTACTGTTAGTTCGGTTGTCAGGGGAGACATTATCCATATTACTACTTTTATTAGTTGTGGTTTACATAATCGCTAAAATATTAGTGTTCAGTTTATATCATAACTATGAAATATTAAATGTTTAATTTATATATATCGAGTTTCGTTAGTTATTTATTCGTCTATCTCACTCGGCCTTTTTACCATCATTGCTAATCTATTTAATTACTTTTTGAGTAGTTATCTTTCTATCTCTATTTATCTTGATTCGGTTCCTTATCCTCTTATCTTATCATTGTATTCATATATCGATTCTCTGCTTATCTATTATTTCAAGTATGATTTTATTGTCATGTAATTCATATATCAATTTCTAACATAACGAGTTCTACTTATGCACCTTATATTATTCGTTCCGTTTTTATTTCACACTTTCATTAGTATTTCTTGTAATTTTAATTTATCTATTTTCCATTTATTTTTATTTCCTATTCTTTCTCTCTTTCATTTTTTGCTGAAGCGTAAGTCTAGGTAGTAATGTCCTAGTTTTGGTTGTTTGATATTTGACCATATGATCTAAATATAACACACTCTAGCTGTTATACATGTTGATGCTTTTGGTCTTGTATTACTGAGTTACTTCGTTAATACGTCTACATAGCTTCTATATTAATTTAACCAATATTAACTCATATTGTAAAATATTCCGGTGTCATAAGTTTGTTATACCTCATTTCATTCTGTGAAGATGATACGTTTTGGTTTTTTCTCCTCATCCACAATTAATTGTTGATACTGAAGTTCTGGGGGTTAAAAGGTGTCGAACCTCACTTCAGGAGAATCTCGTCACAAGTACTTTGTTTTAATCTATTCAATCTAGCAGCTGGCCTGTTAACACCTTTGTACTTTCATTTATTTCTCTACAATAAGTCTTCTTTTCTCATCTTATATTTTCTCCTTCACTACACATCTGCTTGTCTCTAAACTCTATTATTAATTCTCTTTCCTCACTGTGTATTTACCTATCATATCATTCGGATAACCACAAACGAAATCACATAAAACGTCTTAACTCAAACATATATTCATACTTACTCTAATCAAAACGTTGATTATTCTTCTCATTTTTCTTCTTCTCTTGTTACTACGTGAGTGGACCATAATGATTACGTTCGGTTCTGGTCAAATTTTCTTACATTGTCTATTCGTTGCATATCTCTTCTTTTTTATTCTTTCTTTATCTATATCTTTCGTTTCTTACTGTAGGTTCTCTTCTGCACTGTTCTTTGGAATATTATTACACTCTTTGTCTTAGGTTCATGGAATATCTTCTATAGGTCTTTTCTCTATGTTTGTCTATCGCTTTCATATGCCTGTGATCTGGTACGTTTATTATTTTCTATCTCATGGATTTCATAATTTCTTTAGTTCCTTTGTATTCTATCCGACAGGTTCCTGTGAATCTCACACAGATATATTTATTCTTATTATCATTTTAATTTATTTCTTAAACTTATCATCTATCTCACATTCATTGTAATCTAAATATATCTGACTCTAATCACTGAGTGTCCGCGCTGCTGATGTTATTTCCGTTTTAGTTCGGACTCGATCTATAATTACTATCACGAATTTTCTTCTCTGCGGACGTGTCTAACTAGGCATCAAACACTGGGGTACCTGCCTAAAAAGTACGATCCGGTTGACTTCTCACACTCAATATTTTGGCTACTTTGGGTTTCTGTATTAATTTTTCCATGGAAAGGTTCATCGCGGCCATGATATGATTAAAGATTATAGTAATCATCTCTTCTCTTTTTCTCTTCGTTATATTCATGATGGGGATGAACCCTCTCCTTTCATACTATCGTCTGCGGGTCCTTTCCATGGAAAATCTACGAAAATCCGTCGCTCTAAATTATGATTCTGGTTCGTAAGAGTCAAGTGCGTGTATCGGCTATGTTTAGGTCTATTATCTGCGCCTCCCATGTTTTTGCGGAGTTCATGACTGTCAGTTGCACGTAATCTATGTCATGCTTGCAGATCTATCTATCTATCTATCTATCCATTCATAGATACATTGGTCTCTTGTCCCCTAACTGGTAAATCTTTATCTCACTCACGCGCTGCTATTAAGTTAGTTTTTGACAGATATTTATGCCTTACTATGTAAACATCTTCCGTATTTATATATTCAGGATCTGATGTGTAACATATTATCATAGAATTTCTTATTAAATATTCTATCTATCTAAATTGTAGGAATATATTATTGTTTAATCGTTTAGTTCTGGATAGGTGCTATGTAATGTTTGGTAATCAATGATCTTATATGATGAATCTCTCTTCAGGCACCGACGCTTGCGTTAGCACGTAAGCTCTATGCAATAGATATAATCTCTTCTCAGATCTTTTAGGTAGATATTCGTTCAGACGTCTAGATCGTCGATTTACTTGATATTCTGTCAATCGCATGTTGGATAGATTTAGTAACCAAATGGACGATTAATGAATACCTCTAAATCAGAGCGCGCTCACTATCACGGAATGAAGTTATAAGAGAGTTTATTGCAACATTATAGCGTTATTATTTAGTGCTAGTGGAAGAATTATAGATATTTATTTAATCCAACATAACGTATACTTGTCACATTGTCAGATTAGATCTATAGATCACAGTCCCGATAGAAAGACATATTAATGTGTTTGTTTGTGTCAGGGATGTTTACTTATACGCAATATGGTGTTCTTCTAATCGGGTATTAGAAGAATCTAGATTTACCTGCCTAGAGGATACGTAACGTCTGTTGTTCGCAACTATGAGAGTTCAAGGATATGGATATATTTGACACAAGTCATCTGAGTTATAATTGATGCACTTATATTATGTAGACTTAACTATCAGGTCGATTATCATGTAGTGCAGTAGCCTAATCAATAACGGTTGATCATGACTACTATATAAAATCGCCTTCTTTCCTTCGTGTCGCGCAGCTTTTCTCTGGTTTCTTCGTGTTCTCTTCTTCTTTCTTTCTATCTTTCTTCTTCCTTCCTTTGTCTGTTCACTTTCTTTTTCCCTGTCTCGTGGTTTGTTTTCTTCTTACTCTTTTCTTCTTCTCTGAGATTTCGTCAATGATATATCAAATAGTTTCCCAGTGCTCTTTACAAGGCTTTTGAGCACATAGGGAGAGTTCTGTCAGCCTTGCTTAGCCGGGTTTTGAGTTAAAAATTGTCTTT
>CM042172.1:62812518-62835018 GCA_023376005.1 Doryteuthis pealeii | reverse complement strand
AATATATATATATATATATATATATATATATATATATATATATATATATATATATATATATGCATCAAGAGGATAGCAAATATTCATTTACATAGGAAGAAGCTGCGGATTGATTTGTTTATTGATTTTAACGTTATGTCAACCTGTTTAGGGTTATTTAATGCGTATAGATTAGGGAAATGCGTTTGATATATATATATATATATATATATATATATATACGCTAATTATTTACATTTCTGTCTAGTTTTTTGCCCACGATCCTACCGTATAGAAATTATTTTTCGGTGGCTTTCGACCAGTAAAAAACTCACAGGAATAATTGTGTTGAATGAGTTTTAATTCATAGTTCATTTTTTTTTTTTTTTTCGGTACAGATTCAGTCTAGATCGCTTTTTGAACACACTTCGTATAATCAAAGTAAAAAAATAAAATAAATAAAACTAAAAATATTTTTAAAAAATAAATAAAAATCTAAAATAAAAGTTCAGATTTCTAAATAATTTAAGAGATATCTCTATTGGCACCGTTGCCCGTAAGGCATACCTGCATAAGACGACTTCGAGCAGCAGCAGCAGCAGCAGCAGTGCGAAAACCTCAAATCTCTTTCGAGTGCTTCTTGCAAAGGGAATATATAACACTGAGTTTTTGTGCAGTCTGCATGGAGCCGAAATCTGAGTAGCACTATTCAAAAGACGAAGCAGTGGTAGAAGTAATGTAATCCTTCATGTCGATGAAGTAATTAGATTTCGGGCTCTGCAGCAGAAGCTGCAACTGCAGCGGCGGCAGCAGTAGTTGCAAAATTTAAATATAAAGCTTGATGGGAGCAGCAGTATTAGCGGTGCAACAACAGTAGCAGCAGCAGCAGCAGCAGCCATTATAGATGTGAGAGTCATTGACGTACGTGCATCTCGTACAAATAGCTTAATGATCTTAAAAGCCATTGGTTGTAATTTCGGTACTCCTTGGAAGTGTGACCTTCAGCCAAACTTGTCTTAGTCGAAGTACTTTTATCAGAATGTTAATACTAATACCACCAATAACTTAAGACATATTTTTAAAAAACGACTTTATGAAATATCGTTGAAAGGTCGATATAACTCAGCGTATGAGTAGCACGGGTATCTGTGCGGTAAAGTAAGGAGCTGATGGTAGGTGTGGCGCTCCACCTCAGACGCCAAAACAATTTCCTTGGTCTAGCGCTATTGAAAAGGGCATAGACACCCTTGCTGACTGGCTGATACCGACTATAGGCCGCCCCGACGACTTTTACTTTTATATATATATATATATACCAACCCCTTTGCACGAGCAGGATGTGACACAAGGTCAATTTCTTAAGCGGAGTCCAACAGGTTTGAATTCAGAGTTGTCCTTCTCCTAGACCGGTTGCCTAACCAAGGTTAAAAAGCCCAGTCTGCCCCGCTATTTACCCATAGCTGAAGGAAATTTGGATTCATACCTTTCCAAGGGTATTAGTGCCATGTGAAATGAAAACAGCTTCGTCGAGGAATTGAACTCGGGTTGATGAGTCCATTTCCTGCGACACTAACCATTAGCTCACGTGCCTCCATTACGTATATGTGTGTGTGCGTGTGAATGAGAGGTCTACATGTTCAGATTTTAGTTACAAGTTCATTCTCCTAGACCGGTGGCCTAACCAAGGTTAAAGAGCCCAGTCTGCCCTACTATTTACCCATAGCTGGAGGGAGAGTAGGATTCATACCTTCTCCAAGGGTATTAGCGCTAAGTGAAATGCAATTACCAGGCCCAGGATTTGAACTTGGGGAGACGAATCCATTTCCCATGACTTTAACCATTACACCACGTGCTCGTTGATATAAGACGACAGAAGACATTGAAATGATGCTTTTACAGGATCATTGAAAACACTTTCCAAAACTGAAAAAAGACAAATGGAAATTGTTTATCGAGAGGGTATTAAAGTAAAGTTTCCTCGTACCCCACGTGTACAAGGTCAGACACAAGACCCTATTTACGTAGAACCACCCACAAGCCGAGACTCGTGATGGCAAGTGGAAAAATTGTGTCGATCCGTCGGCATTCCCCCTCAAAGGGGAGCTCATGCGCTGGGCAATAAACCCAGCCCTGTCCCTTTAAATCAAGGGGCCAGGTATTGCCTGGGGGGGATAGCCCCTTGGGATCGACGCTATTAATTAATAACACCGATCCAGTGGCCGAAGCACATCGGACCCCCGCCTCGAAGGACAGGGAACTAATGCGTATCTTCTAGTGTAGTGGTTAGTGAGCTTGGTTAGCCAACCATTACTTTGCTCTGTTGATGGGATCTAGAACGCGTTGATTGCCTCCTATGAGAGGATTAAGTCACCCCTCTCCCAAAAAGAGGTGTTCTTGGCAAACATTTACTCAATCCGTTTACCACGGACATGATATGACACAAGATATGACACAAGATCTGAGTCGTCCAACGTGGTTTGGTTGGTTGGTTGGTTTTTATTTTATGCCGAATACTTCTATTGGTAATTTGGTATTCAAAAATGTTTAATACCGACAAAGTTTTGAAATAATTTCATTTTTAATTGATAATACAATTTTGTTTATAAACTCATGTTTTATATTTAACCCATAGATGGGACTCTAACAGGTACTACCTCTCCGGGTCAGAGTGGACCAGGGAACAATTGTGATGAAGGGGTGCTCCACATTCCCCAAACCTCCAGAACTGGAACCTCACTATCAGATAGAGTTTTACGTCATTCCAGGACATGTAGACCCTCAGCCACCGCCTTCTAGCACCCATATGATAAAATGGGTTGGGGCTAGCCATAACGGCAATGGGGTTGGGGCAATCATATAGGTGCTAGGGCTTGACGTGACTAGCCGATTGATTCAAGGGGGCCTCTCCGACCGCCCGTCTAGCCCAAGAAAAGTGGAATATTGCAAGTCATGGACTGCTCATCCACCAGGGTTCTATCTTTAAGCATCACGGGTCGCCACCCACGGCCAACAGATGGCCCCATTGGGGGTCATCTAACGTGGATCGAACTCGTTATTCAGTAGTAGTTAATCTGCCCGCTAACTATTACACAACAATTTGCTTGCGATATTAAGGCCCAAGATCTGGATTTCTGGGAGTCACCGTTCGTTTCAACACTCACATGTTCCATTCGGATAAACATATGAGAACAAAAACTGAAACAAAGGTTTAGTATTGTAGGATTTTGTATCAAGTATTCAGCTCTGTTACAAGTTGAATGTATAACTAACTCTAGAGTGTTGGTAGATGGTTTATATACAGCTTTGGGTTATTCCATTATGAATTCTGGCAAGTTCACTTCCTGGGTTTTGATTGGCTGATGGTTTTCAGGGTGAGTAAAGATATGGATAAGTACCCACTCTTCAGCCATCACTTTGCACTATGGCAGCAGCATGCAAGGACTGTATTTAAGTTACAGCTTGCATGGTGTTCTTGTTTGCTAACTCGACGGTAGTTAGAATCCCACTGCGACGGTGAGTATTGTATTGTTTCTATGATATCTGGGGGAAACTTCCACAAGTAGACTTGCGGTTATCGCTCGCCTTTTTTGTCCGTTTGGGCTACCTTCCTAAAGATGTCTACATAACCTTTCTTTTCTCTCTAATAACGGCTGGAAACCCTAATATAAAAATCACCCTTTAAAGAAAACACCAAGTACTAAAATGGAAAAATAAGATTCCGTGTTTGTCCACATCTTTTTGTGATACGGGTATCAAATGACATTTGATAACTTTATAGTTGTGTCTGAAAGATCTGAACTATATTTGTTATATAACTATTATTACAGCAATGAATTCGAACCTTACTTGGTGTCTCACACGTCTGACCTTATGTCGTTATAAAAGTCGTCGGGGCAGTCTAATGTCAGTATCAGCCAATCAGCGAGAGGGTCTTTCCCCTTTTCAATAGCGTTAGACCAAGGAGATTGTTTTTTGCGTCTGAAGTGGAGCGCCACACCTACCATCAGCTCCTTACTTTACCGCACAGATCCCTGTGCTACTCATACGCTGAGTTGGCGAGGGCCAGTATCGAACTAAGAAGCTTGCGGTTTCTAGCCGAACGCTCTACCGACTGGGCTAACCTGGGCACTTGTCGTTATAAGTAATCCTTAATAATTATGACGTGGGTAACTCACATTTTCGAGAATCTCATCGTGATTTAACTGCTGCCAAGCTACTCTCGGAGTTCCGTTACTACTGAATAGCGAGTTCGATCCTCGCTGGATGCCCCACACTGGTAGCACGAGTAGAAATCAAGTACTTAAAAGTACCATTACACTTTTGGGGACTTTTTTATTTGATTTGGTTTGTTTCGGTTCGCTTTATTTGTTTAATGGCATTTCAACTCCTTGTGGGCAATTTAATGTCGAAGTTTGAATTATTTGCATATGATTAATTGAAATCAAAACTGTCTAGGACAACAAGTTAGATCCTCACTGGTGTGTGTGTGTGTTGTGTGTGTGTGTGTGTGTGTTGTGTGTGTGTGTGTGTGTGTGTTTGTGTGTGTGTGTTTGTGTGTGTGTGTGTGTGTGTGTGTTGTGTGTGTGTGTGTGTGTGTGTGTGTGTGTGGTGTGTGTGTGTGTGTGTGTGTGTGTGTGTGTGTGTGTGTGTTGTGTGTGTGTGTGTGTGTGTCTGTGTGTGTGTGTGTGTGTACTTGCTATATATTCATCGTTTCCTTTACGATGTTACAATGATGTCGAGTTCTATAATAAATAATACCTAATTACATCCGTTTTGATTATATAATTCTAACAAGTAATAATACAATTACGGGATCTTTACTTTAGAAGTAAATTAACTTTTTATAAATATAATTAACTGTACAATTTTTAGGAAGAGGTTGATACTGTATATAGAGTTGTAGACTGACCACTAGAAAAAGGGGTCATTTCATCCAGATTTTTCAAAGATCTGATAGCTTTTCCTTGCGCAGATTAATCTTTTCTTGTGTTCTAAGTTGATCAAATTATAGCCATTATATCCCATATGAAAAGTCTGCGATCGCTTCGTTTTAGAGAGCGGGTTTTATTTATTTATGTATTTATTTATAATTTTCGGTTGTAGCATGAAGCAAAGGCAGTATAAGTAGTCGTGAAGCAGCGATATTATTTGTTAGGTTAATAACATATAGTAAATAGTCGGATATACAGCAAAAATGGCAACTGCAGTAATGGCAATTTACTGTGCACCAGCGACAACAGAACTGGGCGTATGCATAGCAGCAGCAGCAGCACCACCAGAAGCAAGAGTACCACCAGCACCAGCAGCAGCACCAGCACCAGAAGCAAAAGTACCAGCAGCAGCAGTAGCAATCAGTGCTGTATCGATGGTGTAGTTGTTATCAAACACAAGCAAGCACTTATCAATGGTTTGTCAGTCATTTTTTTTCGGAAAATTACCACCGGTCTTTTCCCAGCAATCATTCACCAACCTTTCTTTTGATTTTGAAGGGGTTATTTGAAAACACCTTTTCTAGTAGTCTTTTCAACTAGTGAGAGAGAGACCTAACAATAGAAGCCTGTTCTTATTTACTATTATTTGGATTATTCGGACTATTGTCCTCATATTTATTGTTATATGTACAACGTTTCGGCCGATATGCCCTCCTCTGTTCTTATTTGCCGAGAAGAAACCAAAATCGTTTTAGTATTTCGAAGACTTAATTCTTATTTCACCTGTCATTTCTTTGTTTTGTTTTGTTTTGTTTTACGGCATATCAACCTCAGTGGGTCATTTAATGCCGATAAAGTTTTGAAATAAATCAATTCTTAATGGATAATACACTTTTTTTATAAATACATTTTTCTATTTAACCCATAGATGGGACCCTAACAGGTACTACCACTCCGGGTCAGAGTGGACCAGGAAGCAATGGTGATGAAGGGGTGCTCCACATTCCCCAAACCTCCAAAACTGGAACCTCACCATCAGTCATTCCCAGGACATGTAGACCCGCAGCCACTGCCTTCTAGCATCCATATGATAAAAAGGGGTTGGGGCTTGCCATAACGGCAATAGGGTTGGGAAAATCATATAGATGCTAGGGCTTGACGTGACCAGCCGATTGATCGGAGGAGGCCTCTCCGACCGCCCGTCTAGCCCAAGATAGGGCCAAAGTGGAGTATTGCGGGTCATTTCTTTATTGAAATAATATATTTATTTTAATGATCTCGAGCAAATTTCGCCATTTAAACTGGGTTCAGAATACGTTGACTAATTCTCCTGCAGGGGAGTCGGGCTACCACCCCAAAAATATGTGTGACCTAAACTACATGGAGTGGTGAGGGTCCAGTTTTGGAGATCTGGGTGATATGAAGTACCCCTTCATTTTCATTACTCCTACATAAGAATAAAACGTTCGGAAAAAAGGTGGGCGAGTACTGATATGTTGGGTAAACGTGTTAGCGATACATCAATGGGTAAAAAACCTGTTTAAAAATATTTTATTCGATAGAGAGAAAAAGAAAAAGAATATCTTCAGAAACAACTGCACAAAAAATATAAATATGTTTTTATTTAAATGGCTGTTAGATTTAAAGGTATTATGATTAGTTGGATGGCTTAGAGTGACCTTCCAACGTGGGTATATATAAGTACAAGAAAGAACTATTCCGACAAAGAAGTTATAAGATATAACAAACATAGACTTTAATAGTGAGCACATAGAAATACATTCAAACGGGAATACGTATACAAATTGCAAGGTATCCAAAGTAGATACCTAATGAACACATCTTTATTGTTACTAGCAAATATATGCACCCTCCGGGTGCAAGTATTCAAGTTTTAATATAATAAAATATCATATTAAATTAGAAAGGCTAATGAAACTGAATAAGAATGTAGATAAAAAGATTTGGAACAGAGGGGGTATGATTGGAAAATAGAACAACTTTGAAACTGACTCTTCCATCATTTTCCGTTACTCCCGTCTTTCATTGGTAAATTTTCCTAATTTAACTGTTTAGATAAAATAGGAAGTAAAGAATAATATTAGTTATTTCTTCTTGTTAAGGATTTCTTTTAAGATTTATTGAAGAGATTTTTGCTCATATTCATTAAGATAAAACCAAACAATTAGAAAACAATAATACTAAGCATATATTTATTAAAATCAAATTTTTAAGATCAATATGCAAATTAGCCTTCCATTCACACTGTAAACCGCTATTTTTTTGTATATATAAATACAATTGCATGTTATTAGTATGTAGATATGGTCAACAGTGGCTTCGGCCTCTGGACCATTGATATAATTAACGGCGTCGGTCCCAGGGGGCCATCCCCCCAGGCAACACCTGCCCCCTTGATTTAAAGGGGCAGGGCTGGGTTTATTGCCCAGTGCCTGAGGCGCCCCCTTGAGGGGGAATGCCGACGGGATCGACGCAATTTTTCACCTGCCACTCCATGAGTCTCGGCTTGTGGGTGGTCCCACATAAATAGGGCCTTTGTGCCTGACCCGTACAAGTGGGGTACGTGGAAAATATCATGTAAATATGGTCAACAGTATAAGTAATGTAAAACAATTTTAATAATAATTGAGGTATAAATAAAAATAAAATCATGGTAAATGTGATGTAAATAACAAAGGGAATTGTGACTTGAGTAGTAATATAGTTTCGGTTACAGAGAGACAAACCCACAATCTCCATTATAATAAGATATGTACAACCTTTTGGCCGATGTGCCCTCCTGTGTTCTTATTTGCCGAGAAGAAACCAAAATCGTTTTAGTATTTCGAAGACTTAATTCCTATTTCACCTGTCATTTCTTTATTGAAATAATATATTTGTTTTAATAATCTCAATGAAATTTCGCCATTCGTCCTGTAGAAGTCATGGAGAGTCCAGAATGAAAGTCACTTACTTAATTTATATTTTTGGCATTATAGATTATTTGAGGTAACCTAGAGAAATTATCTAGTATCCCCTATCATCAGATGCAAAATGATGATTACTATTATTGTCAGTTGAAAACAGATGCACACATTGTGCTCTGCAAACACGACATTAAAAAAAACTTATATAAGAAAAAAAAGTGCTATATGTGCATCTGAATCCCAGACAGACAGACAGACAGACAGACAGACATGCCATCAAAGATGTGTGTTGCAGAGTGAATGTGCTTATCGTGTAGATAAGAATGTCTACGTGTATATCTGATAATTTTTTAAGTGTATGGTAACAAGTTCATTTTCAAAACAGTCACAACTAAATTGGGATGATGCCGAACTCCAGTTCCGTAAATGAATTAAAGATTTAAAAAAAAAAAAAACAACAAATGAAGCTAATTTACTTTCAGGGGAGGGATACATTCATTCTTACAGTATTTTTTAGCTTAGTCATATTGCTATTTTACACTCTTAATTTGTAGAGAAATGTATGCTGAAAAAAATAAAGACGTGAATTGTATATTCTACACAAGGTCTGTTTCAAATTACGTCGTAAGGAAGATTTCTTCACCTGAAATTTGGGTTATATATATATTTAGTTGTAGAAAAGTTTTTCTCTCTACCATGGTTTCGGTGTTCAAGGTACGCCTTCTTCAGGAGAACTAAAAAATTATAGATAGCTACTTTTGTATATATACTTGTTTGGACTAGAATTATTTTTATTATTCTCTCTGTCACTTGAATTGGTATAAACTTCAGTTTTTACATTTAAACTGTTTCCTTTTGAAATTAAAGATTAGTTTTCCATACTCTTATCAGACAAAAATAATTTGTAATTCTGTCAGCTGTCTCCAACTCTTTGATGAATATATATATATATATATATATATATATATATATATATATATATATATATATATATATATATATATATATATAAATTAACAACTTATACAAAATTATCTACCATCAAAGTTTGGTTCCTTTTTTTAATCGACCACTTTTTTAACACTTCACCGATTTTTTTCAAAACATAAACTAAGCTCCGAGAAAAATGTTCAACATGTTAATGATAAATAATAATACTTTATTTTATTTTTTTGTAATAAAAAACTATTTTCTACCATAACCCCTAGAAAAACCAAATATCCAAATCATAACGGTCTATCTCAACGTTCTATTTCAGCGTTCCAAATTTTTTTAAATTCGATTTTCGAATATTTCCAAAAATCTCTGTTGTTTTTTTCCCAACGAATTTTTTCATTCAAAATAAATGTTCACTCTGATGAAGGTCGAATCTTCTATGTGTGCGAAATATTTTCACACACATAAACTGACCGAAACACATGTGTAAGTGATATCGATTAATGTGATATCGATTAAATTCATTTTATCCATCTACATTTCTTTTCTTTACTCATTTTTCCTCATATATATATATATATATATATATATATATATATATATATATATATATCTTGCCCCCAACATAAAAGATATAGACGCAAATGTCTAACTCCTATGTCCAGTTTGCCCTCCTGGAGAAAAAATAGTTCAAACTTCGCACTTTCCTGACTAAATACTCAGGACCCCTAATGGTACAAAACCCCTATCAAGGGAAGATAACTCATCCAGACCAAACAGGGGCAGGTAATCGCTACATGGTCACCCATCTAAGTATTGAGTAGGCTAATCGTTGATTAACTTCGGTGATCTACCGGGAATCAGTGCTTTCATCAGGACTTGATAGTAAACCATAGATAAGTAGTTTGAAATGATACATGATATATAAAGATATATTGTGGCATAAATTGTATATCGAGATGATTTTCCATGGTAATATAAGAAGAAATTGAGGGTTATCATATATTAATAATGGAGATTCGCTTCCAGTTTTTGTCTGTAACAAAAACTATGTCATTGCTTACGTCACATTACCCAAAATCATCATGACATAGAATAAATACACTAAAAATTTGAACATGCAACATTAGACAATCCTCATTGTTTTTTAAAACAAGTTTTAATAAATACATGACTGGTATTATATATCTATATATAGTTTGTTTTATTTTGATACATATTTAAAGTTTACATTTCAAATTGTTTTATTTTTTAATCCTTTAATGAATTTGATGATTTTACTTACTTAGGGTACAAACTCGCTGACATTGAATTTTTTACTCCCACCCCTCAGGCAATATGTTTCAAAAATCTATTTTTACATCGCCCAGGGGGTGTTTTTTATTTTGCTAGTATATTCTATTTTATTTCCTACAATAACCACGTACCTATAAGATACACACAAAGACATACTAGGTCCAACTATGAGCAATTTTTTAACAGAACATTAATATAAAAAAACAGTTAGACGACCAAAGCGAAGAACCAGATGTCTCGCTCCCCGTTTATATATTTCTATAACTGATAGTCCTTTGTTTGTACTAATTTATATAATAATACATGTGTTCCTTAATTGAACGACCAATATCATCTTGCAACACCCTCACGTTAAAATGAGCCCATCCAAATAATCCAAGATGAAATGCAAAAGTGTAAATGCTGATTATCTGGGGTTGTTTATCCGCCGAATTTTTATTTCTTATGAGTGTCGTCAACCCAATTAAATAATGGACCATTCCGATTTTCATTATAAAGAAAGAAAGGGAAGAAAAATTGCATATTTCTCAGAAAAATATAATAAGAAAGAAGGAAAGAAAAAAGAAAAAAGAGAAGAAAGACAGAAAGAAAGAAGGAAAAAAAGAAGGAAAGAAAGAAGAAAATAAATAAAAAAAAAGACTGACAGACAGACAGACAGAAAGAAAAAAAGAAGGAACTGAAAAGAAAGAAGGAACTTCTAGTCACAAAACGTAAATCTTGGCACGTTATACACAAAAGGGAAGGTATTGTGACATAACGGTTTCTGGCACAGAAAATGGAATCGACAAGCAGTATTCAAATTCTATTCACTTCACACTAGGAAAATCAAGAAATCAGTTTCCCTATCCGTTATGAATTAAATAGTAAGGCAAATGTGTCTTCCAAGGCCTATTGGGTAGCCAGTGTAGAACATTCATGAAATCAGCTTTTTATTTCCGTTTCCGCTATGAATTAAATAGTGAGACATATGGGGCTCTCTGGACTTGTTGTGTAGCCAGTCTTAGAAAAATAACTCAGAATTCAGAACTAAAAGCTGGAATTTTAAAAACAGTCCGACGTTGTCTTCAGCGTCATTCTGACAGCTGTAATGTGACTTGTCACCCCCTTCGCTTTCGACATTACTGCATATCATTACCCAACAAATAACCATACTGCAATGCTTAGTAAACATTAAGCAATTGTCGAAGAATCTTAATCGTTGCAATTGTTTGTTTTTGTTGTTTTTGGGGGGTTTTTTTTATATCGATGAATTTAATAATACACCTAGGCTTCATACGCATTTGATAGAACAGTTCAGATGTTTTCTTAAACAAGAACAAATGTTACTGGTATAAAAGTTTAATCAACAACATAGACGCATATTTTTCAGAATAAAAAGGGAATCGGGATGACATATTCACAAGTAAGGCATACAGACAAAAATCAATTGCAAATGGTGTTGACCAGGTAGGAAAATACATTTTCTTTTACCTGAAAATTTGCTCTCTCTCTCTCTCTCTCTCTCTCTCTCTCTCTCTCTCTCTCTCTCTGTATGTGTGTGTGTGTGTGTGTGTGTGTGCACAACACTCCAACATGGCCAAATCCGATACTAGGTCATTGTTAAGAAGTTGAATATATATATATATATATATATATATATATATATATAATATATATATATATATATATATATATATATGCGGAACATGGGTTTAAAGAAAGTTATCGTCATTCAAATCTTCAACGAACCTTTTCGTATTTCCCTTGCATGAATACAAGTCTTTGTCCCCTTCGATGGAAAAACTACTCTTCTCTCTCTCTCTCTCTCTCTCTCTCTCTCTCTCTCTCTCTCTCATCTCTCTCTCTGTCTGTCTGTCTGTCTCTCTCTCTCTCAGTCTCTCTCTCTCTCAGTCTGTCTGTCTGTCTGTCTGACTCTCTTTCCTCTCTCTCTCTCTCTCTATCTCAGTCTTTCTGTCTCTCTCTCTCAGTCTGTCTGTCTGTCTGTCTGTATCACTCTCTCTATATCTCAATCTTTCTCTCTCCCCTCCTCTCTCTCTCTCTCTCCTCTCTCTCTCTCTCTCAGTCTGTCTGTCTCTCAGTATCTCCGTCTCTCTCAGTCTGTCTGTGTCTGACTCTCTTTCTCTCTCTATCTATCTCAGTCTTTCTGTCTCTCTCTCATTCTGTCTGTCTGTCTGTCTGTATCTCTCTAATATCTTCTCCTCTTCTCTCTATCCCCCCTCTCTCTCCTCTCTCTATATATATATATATATATATATATAGAGAGAGAGAGAGAGAGAGAGAGAGAGAGAGAGAGAAGATTGAGACCTCAGATATATTGGCATAGGTTCATCTGAAGATCAAATATTATTAATTTGGCACTTTTCCACAAAGTCGGCAACACTTGTTACAAGAATAAATAAATAAATAAAAAAAATCTTCACATGGGCAAAAACCATTATAGGTGAAAGAGTCGTCTCTTTAATGTAATATATATGTATATATATATATATATATAATATATATATATATATATATATATATATATATATATATATATCTTAGTCATGTACCTCACGAACTCAAGTTCGTCGGATACAATCTCAGCCCCAATCAGTTCCAGTGCTAGACCCTATGATTAAGCAAGCCTTAATTCGTTTTAAAGAGTAGCAGTAATACAGATAGATTATCACAACTGTACTTATTCGTCAATTGTTTTTGATAAATGTACACATCTATTTGTGTACGTGTGTTCGTGCATGTTTTTTAGCGGCAAACCATGTAAGAGGGTGTGTCTCTGTGTATGTACTCAGAACTAGGAAAGAACAGATCCATAAAAGCATTATCTGTATCAGAGATTCAGTGCCACAGAGGCGGCGATGTTAGCCGAAGTCGGTGTGAATCTCTAAGAGTGAATAATATGTCTCTTCTCATTGTTCAGCTTAGTGATGAAATAATTGCGTTTTTAACCTTAAAATCTGGAACATCAGATCTCAGCTTCGAATAAGATGTATTAATCGAACTAACAACCATTAGAATCTACTAATTGTTGCCAACAATGCACTAGACAATTCTGGTTGCATAGAAATCAGTTGCATAGATATCAGGTATTATATAATTTACAAGAATAGAATTCTGATTGCATTGAATTCTGGGAGCATAGATTTCTGGTATTATATAAGTCGGTAAAGATAGAATTCTGGTCGGATATAATTCTGGGAGCACAGATTTCTGGTATTACATAATGCTGCTAGAATAGAATCATGTTAGCATAGGAGTCTGGGAGAATATATTTCTGGTATTATGAATTCTACAAGAATATAAGACTGATAACATAGAATTCTGAAGCATAGATTTCTGGTATTATATAATTCTGTAAAGATAGAATTCTGGTAATATAATTCTGGGAGCACAGATTTCTGGTATTACATAATGCTGCTAGAATAGAATCATGTTAGCATAGGAGTCTGGGAGAATATATTTCTGGTATTATGAATTCTACAAGAATATAATTATGATAACATAGAATTCTGGGAGCATAGATTTCTAGTATTGTAGAATCATGAAAGAATAGAATTCTGGTATGATAGAATTCTTGTAGCATAGATTTCTGACATTATATAATCCTGTAAGAATAGAATTCTGGTAGGATAGAATTTTTGTAGCATAGATTTCTGGTATTATAAATTCTACAAGAATATAATTCTGATAGCATAGAATTCTAGTAGCATAGATTTCTAGTATTATATAATCTCTAAAATAGAATTCTGGTATGATATAATTCTTGTAGCATAGATTTCTGGCATTATATAATCTTTAGAAAGAATATAATGTCAATTATATAATTACAAGAATAGAATTCTGATTGCATGAATTCTGGGAGCATAGATTTCTGGTATTATAAATTCTGTAAGATAGAAGTCTGGTCGGATATAATTCTGGAGCATAGATTTCTGGTATTATATAATTCTGTAAGATATCTGTCGGATATAATTCTGGGAGCACAGATTTCAGGTATTACATAATTCTGCTCGAATAGAATCATGTTATAGGAGTCTGGGAGAATATATTTCTGGTATTATGAATTCTACAGGAATATAATTATGACAGCATTGAATTCTGGTAGCATAGATTTCTAGTATTATATAATCCTGAAAGAATAGAAATGTGGTGTGATAGAATTCTTGTAGCATAGATTTCTGGTATTATATAATTCTGTAAGAATAGAATTCTGGTAGGATAGAATTCTCGTAGCATAGATTTCTGGCATTATATAATTCTGTATTTATAGAATTCTGGTATGATAGAATTCTTGTAGCATAGATATCTGGTATTATATAATCCTGTAAGAATAGAATTCTGGTAGGATAGAATTCTTGTAGCATAGATTTCCGGTATTATCTAATTATGTGAGAATAGAATTCTGGTAGAATAGAATTCTTGTAGCACAGATTTCTGGCATAATATAATTCTGTAAAAATAGATCTGGTAGGATAAATTCTTGTAGCAAGATTTCTGGCATAATATTTCTGATAAGAATAGAATTCTGGTAGTATAGAATAGCATAGAATTCTTGTAGCATTGATTTCTGGTATTATATAGAATTCTTGTAGCATAGATTTCCGGTATTATCTAATTCTGTAAGAATATAGCATAGAATTCTGGTATTTTATAATTCGAACAAATAGAATCATAGCATAGAATTCTTTGAGTATAGATGTCTTTCTGCAAGAATTCTTGTAGGATAGAATTCTGGGAGCATAGATTTCTGGTATTATATAATTCTGAATCCAGATAGCATAGGATTCTTGTAGTATAGATGTCTGGTATTATATTATTCTGCAAGACTTCTCGTAGGATAGAATTCTGAGAGCATAGATTTCTGGTATTACTAATTCTGTAAGAATTTCTGGTAGGATACAATTCTGGGAGCATAGATTTCTGGTATTATATAATTCTAAAGAATAAATCCTGATAGCATAGAATTCTTGGAGTATAGATGTCTGGTATTATATTATTCTGCAAGAATTCTGGTAGGATAGAATTCTGAGAGCATAGATTTCTGTTATTACATAATTCTGCAAGAATAGAATTCTTGATTGTCGCAATCTTCTAAACCTTAACTTATTTTTTGGTACACAGGTCTTATGGTACATTACCTGTCATTACTAAGTGATCGCTCATTTCCGAATTGAACAATCTAATCACTTAACTTCAGTGGTGATGCTGCAACCGCTTCTTCAGGGTGTATGTCCCGAAAATCATTGCTTATTAGTTTTTGAAGGCCAATTGCATGGATTTACTCGTTGTGTTTGGTTTCTTTGTTTAATGGCATTTCAACCTTCTTGGGTTATTTACAATCCTTATAGAATAATAATAGTGCTTGGCTCTGTTAGGTTTTTAAGGGCCATAATTGGCCAATTGATTCTAGGTAGAGAGTCCTCCGATTTGGTTCCTTTGGTAATCCTCTGAGGTAGAGAATCCTAGGTTCCTTCGTCGATGCCTGCTAGTAAACTGAGAAAGAATCAGCGCTTAAGTAATATATCAGCCACGTAGTATGGCCAGCGATTGGCTAAGGAAAAGATCACATGATCTCACCTAGTCTACATGTACAGGCAGGGAACTGGCGCACACCATATATAACTAAAAAAATCCAACAGGTTCTATTGTTTTACGGCATATCATCACACATTCGGGTCATTTACTGCTGAATCATGTAATTTTCATAAAGAAAGGATTCAGGTTGCTGACAGTACCTACTGTAACTTAAGTGGTCACCCAATTAAGTATGGAACAGGCTCATAGCTGCTTAACTTCAGTGATTTGTATACTTTAATACATATTTAAAGTTTACATTTCAAATTATTTTATTTTTTAATCCTTTAATGAATTTGATGATTTTACTTACTTAGGATACAAACTCACTGACATTGATTTTTTTTACTCCCACCCCTCAGGCAATATGTTTAAAAAATCTATTTTACATCGCCCGGAGTGCGTTTTGTATTTTCTACTACTACTACTAATAATAATAATAATAAAACGCATGTCGTCTGTTTTAATGGAAACGAAGTCGGGGTGGCCTAAAGTTAGTATCAGCCAGAAAGCGAGGGAATCTATCCTCTTTTCACAAGCGCTAGACCAAGGAGATTAATTTAGCATCTGAGGTGGAGCGCCACACCTACCATAAGCTCTTTACTTTATTGCACAGATCCCTGTGCTACTCCTACGCTGAGTTGGCGAGGGCCGGTATCGAACTAGGATCCTTGTGGTTTCTAGCCGAACGAGCTAACCCTTGTTCTTATTTATAGATATTACATCAAAATCAAGTTACATGACGGCTTTTAGAACCAATTAATGAAGTCATTTTAGTGTACTTCAATGTTCAACCATAGTTATATTCTTTCGCGAATTATTTACACTAGTTTTATGGAATTTGTTCTTATTTATAGGTATTACAACATCTCCACACTCGACGGCAAGCCTCAAGCCAGTAGAACAATTCACATACCTAGGTGGTAATATCTCCTCCACAGCGATGTTAATACACGAATAGCAAAGGCATGGGCGGCCACAAATAGTTTATTAGTCATATGGAGGTCCGATCTCCCTGGCAAGCTGAAGCGACAGTTCTTCCTGGCTGTGGTGTGTCGGTGCTGCTGTATGGCTGCACCACCTGGACCCTGACAAAGCGTCTTGAGAATAAGCTAGATGGGAGCTGCACAAGAATGCTGCGTGCAGTCTTGAATAAGTCGTGGAAACAGCACACCACAAGGAAACAGCTGTACGGTCACCTGCCCCCCATCTCACAAACTATCCGAGTGAGACGGACAAGGCATGCAGGACACTGCTGGAGAAGCAGGGATGAACTCATAAGCGACGTTCTCCTGTGAAGCCAACACATGGACATGCAAGTGTGGGGCGCCCAGCAAGGACCTACATTGACCAGTTATGTGAAGATGCTGGCTGCTCCGCAGAGGAGCTTTCAGGTGTAATGAATGATAGGGAAGGTTGGCGAAAGATTGTCATGATACCCGTTCTGCATACGCGACATGATGATGATGATGATAGGCATTACATCAAAATTGAGTTACGTGACGGCTTTTAGAACCAATTAATGAAGTCATACCCGCCTCCCTGGGTATGACAAATTCAATGAATTAATAAATCCATCATAAAGACAAAACATACCAAGTGTTACATAATTATGGATCCCTAATATCTTTTTAAGGTAGTATAGAAATCCTTATGGCGATCAGTACAGCTGATGGCCTTGAGAGTGAGTGACAATGCTTGACCTCACTCTCACCTTGCGTTCTGGGGATGGAACGTGAGAACGGAAGTCAATAGAAGCCCTTCCGGTTTAAGGTGTAAGCAACTCAGTTAGTCAGTTGGAGAGTTAGAACTTGGAAGCGAAGCTAGCAAAATGTGAGCTGACTGCGCAGTCTGGGGGGATCTGGAATAAAGTAACATCAAAAGTAAATCGAAGTCTTGTTGTTATTACTAAAAGCTAACAATGACACAAGGCTTCGGATAACAAGAGATCCCTAGCAACAGAACCAGACACGGAACCCTCAATAGAAGACCGAGAGAGGATAGGTAATCTATAACATACATAAAGGGCAAAGTTGTGTGTATGTATGTCCGCGAGGTAATCTATACATATATAAAGGGAAGTTGTGTTTATGTATAGTCCGGGGTAATCTATACTATATATAAAGGGTCAGTTTGTGTGGTATGTAGTGTCGGTGGTATCTATACATATATATAGAGGGCAGTTGTGCATGTATGTCAATGGTATTCTATAACATATATAAAGGGCAGAGTTGTGTGTATGTATATCCAGGGGAGTAATCTATAACATATACTAAAGGGCATTCCGTGCATGTNAGGCGAGACCTTAGAAGATATACAGGCCAGAAGACTAGACGATCAGAAGACGGCGGAGGAATAGACGACAGAGTAGTACGTAAGAAAGTATATAACGTATAGATATATGTGCCGGTAAAGGGTATGCAAATCTACCTATTTGGTACCGTCAAAGAAAAGGCACTACGTAACACAAGTAAAAGTGTTATTTATTTCTCTGAATATTATTTGAACACCGCCACCGATTCCATTTCATCTGAAAATAACCGTTAGGTTAAACAACTCAATGTAATGGTCTATGAATGTAACTTTTTAATAATATTCCGATAAATAATAACTAAACTTAACTCAAACTGGATAGTTAAGTTAGGCAAAGGATCACGAGTTCACTTTTCCGTTTACCCTACCTCATATATATATATATATTATATATTAAAATTTTACTTGAAGGCACTTACAGGTACCATGTATCGCATAAAATTCGTACTTTTTCTTATAGAGAAAAATGAACTTGACAAGTGTAAATCTCCAGCAAAGGAAGGCTCGATGTGTAGAATACCGTACAGACTGTTTCACTTTAATTAAGTTCTCATCAGCAGTATATAACTACGTTTCCCTCCGACAGAAAGTCGAAGACCGGAACTTTCTAGTCAGTATCATGTTAAAATTATGGAAACACTTTTATCGCCTTACTGATGAGTTGGGAGAGTTAGGACACTTTGTTAATGCTCTGAAATATATAAGAATCTCATATTCTCTAAGTCTATTCTGTTACTTTATTATACTTAATATATTATATTATATTATAATATTTGATATATATAGTATATAGTAAGAGACTATTGTAACAAAGGAACTTAGATATTGAGCGTTTAATAGTCGTTTTCAGGGAAGCTTAAATATGCTAAACTCTCGCGGCAACTCATCAGTTCTTTTTAACTTATATATTTTGCTCTGTGACGTCTAACAATATAAGAGGCTACACACTTTGAGCTCACAAACTGCGACAGTTTTTAATAAGAACTATGGTGTCGTAAAGGAAGATGTGTCTCTCTGTTATCCTTTTGATTTAATATTATATATATTAGTATATTATTTATATATAAAGTAAAGTCGTCGGGGCGTGCTAAAGTCGGTTGATCAGCCAGTCACGCGAGGTAGTCTATCCCCTTTTCAGATAGCGCTAGACCCAAGAGAGATTGTTTTGGCAATCTGAAGGTGGAGCGTCCACCCTACGCGATCTCAGCTCCTACTTTACGCGTACAGATCCCCTGTGCTACTCATACGCTGAGTTGGCTTGAGGACCGGTATCCGAAACATAGGAAAGCCTGTGGATTTCTAGCCGAACGCTCTACCGGACTGAGTAACCCGGCCCCCATATAATCTATCAATCCTCAGCCCAAGCAATGATCGCTATGTATGTCGAAGGTAATCTATTACATATATAAAGGGCAGTTGTGTGGGTATGTATGTCAAAGGTAATCTTATACCATATATAACATAACGGGGCAGTTGTGTTTTGTTATGTCCGAGGTAATCTACTACATATATATAAGGTCAGTTATGTGTATGATATGTCAAAGGTAATCTATACAGTATATAAAGTACAGTATGTTCCGAAGGTAACTATGCATATATAAAGCGGACAGTTTGTGTATGTAGGTCTGAAATGTAATACTTATACATATATAAAGGGCAGTTGTGTGTACGTATGTCTGAATGTAATCTATACATTATATAAAGGGCAGTTATTGTGTATCTGCTATGTTCGAATGTTAATCTATACATATATAAAGGGCAGTTGTGTGTATGTATGTCCGAAGGTAATCTATACATATATAAAGGGCAGTTGTGTGTACGTATGTGGAATAATCTATAACATATATAAAGGGCAGTTGTGTGTATGTATGTCGAAGGTAATCTATACACATATAAAGGGCAGTTGTGGTATGTATGTCGGAAGGTAATCTATACATAATAAAGGGCCAGTTGTGTGTATGTATGTCCGAAGGTAATCTATACATATATAAAGGGCAGTTGTGTGTATGTATGTCCGAAGGTAATCTATACATACATAAAGGGCAGTTGTGTGTATGTATGTCCAAAGGTAATCTATACATATATAAAAGGGCAGTTGTGTTATGTATGTCTAATACATATATAAAGGGCAGTTGTGTGTATGTATGTCCGAAGGTAATCTATACATATATAAAGGGCAGTTGTGTGTATGTATGTCAGAATTAATCTATACATATATAAAAGGGCAGTTATGTGTACGTACGTCCGAAGGTAATTATGCATATATAAAGGGAGTTGTGTGTATATATGTCCGAAGGTATTCTATACATATATAAAGGGCATTGTGTGTATGTATATTCGAATGTAATCTATACAATACATAAAGGCCAGTTGTGTGTATGTATGTCCGAAGGTATTCTATACATATATAAAGGGCAGTTGTGTGTATGTATGTCCGAAGGTAATCTATACATATATAAAGGGCAGTTGTGTGTATGTATGTCCAAAGGTAATCTATACATATATAAAGGGGCAGTTATGTGTATGTATGTCCGAAGGTAATCTTATCATATATAAAGGGCCAGTTGTGTGTATGTATGTCCGAAGGTAATCTATACATATAAAAGGCAGTTATGTGTATGTATGTCCGAAGGTAATCTATACATATATAAAGTTGTGTGTATGTATGTCCGAAGGTAATCTATACATATATAAAGGACAGTTGTGGGTATGTATGTCCGAAGGTAATCTAACATATATAAAGACAGTTGTGTGTATGTATGTCCTAAGGTAATCTATAAATATATAAAGGGCAGTTGTGTGTATGTATGTCCGAAGGTAATCTATACATATATAAAGGGCAGTTGTGTGTATGTATGTCCAAAGGTAATCTATACATATATAAAGGGCAGTTATGTGTATGTATGTCCGAAGGTAATCTATACATATATAAAGGCCAGTTGTGTGTATGTATGTCCGAAGGTAATCTATACATATATAAAGGGCAGTTATGTGTATGTATGTCCGAAGGTAATCTATCCATATATAAAGGCCAGTTGTGTGTATGTATGTCCGAAGGTAATCTATACATATATAAAGGACAGTTGTGGGTATGTATGTCCGAAGGTAATCTATACATATATAAAAGAGCAGTTGTGTGTATGTATGTCCTAAGGTAATCTATAAATATATAAAGGGCAGTTGTGTGTATGTATGTCCTAAGGTAATCTATAAATATATAAAGGGCAGTTGTGTGTATGTATGTCCGAAGGTAATCTATACATTTATAAAGGGTAGTTATGTGTATGTATGTCCGAAGTTAATCTATACATATATAAAGGGTAGTTATGTGTATGTATGTCGGAAGGTAATCTATACATACATAAAGGGCAGTTATGTGTATGTATGTCCGAAGGTAATCTATGCATATATAAAGGGCAGTTGTGTGTATGTATGTCCGAAGGTAATCTATACATATATAAAGGGTAGTTATGTGTATGTATGTGTATGTATGTCGGAAGGTAATCTATACATACATAAAGGGCAGTTATGTGTATGTATGTCCGAATGTAATCTATACATATATAAAGGGCAGTTATGTGTATGTATGTCCGATGGTAATCTATACATATATAAAGGGCAGTTGTGTGTATGTATGTCCGAAGGTAATCTATACATATATAAAGGGCAGTTATGTGTATGTATGTCCGAAGGTAATCTATACATATATAAAGGGCAGTTGTGTGTATGTCCGGAGAACACTTTAAAGATAAAACAATTAACGACAAATAAATATATATACACATTAAATATCACTAGGGATTGGTTTTTGAGTAAAAATAATGAAGATTTGATTTATATTTGGAAGATATTTAAAAATTCAAATTTGTAAAGTAACAGAAGGAAAATCATGTGCATGTTATTTTGTTTATCTTTTTTTTTCTTTTTTTTTTCGCTTTGAAATATAAAATTGATTGATTGAATTAATTGCATAATTTATATCTTTTCTTTTTTTTTTTAATTTTTATTGTAAATCATTGAATGGAAATTTCTTACTATATTGTTACATATTTCCGTGGAGATATTTATGGGGCAACCAGCGAAGATCTCACTCGCGATAAGTAATAATGGATCTGCAACACTAACTTTTTAAAAATCCCTCCACTACCCAGGCGACGCTGGGTAGCCACTTCTAGTATAATATAGGCTTCAAAAGAGAAATACAAATATTCCAAGCCATAACTAAATAAAAAATATCTATAGGGGAGTCTCTGTGATGTAGTGGCTAAGATGCAGATCCCAGGGGGCTATCCCCCCAGGCAATACCTGCCCCCTTGATTTAAAGGGGCAGGCCTGGGTTTAATGCCCAGTGCTTGTGGTGCCCCCTTGAGGGAGAATGCCGACGGAATCGACGCAATTTTTCACCCGCCACCCATGAGCTTCGGTTTGTGGGTGGTCCCACGTTAATGGGACCTTGTACCTAACCCGTACAAGTGGGGTACGAGGTAAATACAATGCTGTACATCGAAGTAAGCGTTCAAACTTCAGTCATGCTATTACGTTAACTT
>CM042172.1:62780018-62802518 GCA_023376005.1 Doryteuthis pealeii | reverse complement strand
ATATATATATATATATATATATATAAGTTGTAAACACGGTGTGTTTGGGGATGGCTTTTTGCCGACAATTTTTGGGAGAATATGTGCTTAATTGGAGTCGTACCTAATTTTGAAAATTAATCAATTAATAACTAATTAGGCGGGAATGCCTATTTAAATGTATGGCTAAACAAATCGAGAAAAATCAATCTCTGTATGTACATTTCGGCCTACATATCAGCAGAGCTATAGATAGGAAGACAGCCCTGTGCGTGATTTGAAACCGGACTGCCAATATATATATATATATATATATATATATATATATATATATATATATAATGGAGATTAGGTCTCTATTTGTCTGTAACATAAACTACGTCACTGCTTACGTCACATTACCCAAAATCGTCATAACATAGAATAAATATACTCAAAATTTGAGCATGCAACCTTAGACAATCCTCATTGTTTTTTTGTTTTTTCAAATATTTTATTATTGTTTTTTTTTAAATAAAAACCTGCCCGATATTATATACTTATATCTGGTTTGTTTTATTTTGATATATATCTAAAGTTAACAAAAATAAGCTTCCATCTCAAATTGTTTTATTTTTTCCTCCTTTAGTAGATTTGATGATTTTACTTACTTATGGTACCAAGTTTCTGATATTGAATTAATGAAACCCACCTTCTCAGGTATTATCTTTCAAAAATTAATTTTTACACCGCCTGGAGGGCGTTTTTCGCTAGTGCATATATATATGAAGATAGGAGGGTTTGAGTAAATCCGACAGTATGGGGTAAGGATAAAGGAATCAAATCCTCACAAACCATTCTTTTCCATCCTGAATTACTCACCAAACTCTCCCCCACTCCCTCACTTTCTCTTCTATAAATAAAAATGTATGTACAATGCTTTAATAAACTGACTGAAGAAGTACCGCTTAACGCGGAACGAAATATATCTCCACATCCATTTGTTTTGAGTTATTCCTTTTTGTACATTTTTCCTTTATTCTTACCACACACACACATACACACTCACGCACACGCATATATATATATATATATATATATATATATATATATATATATTATATATATATATACAAACACCGAGACACTCCATTTATTTGTTGGGGGGCATAACATAACCCTGGTTTAACCTAGGGCACACACACATACACCTCTTTCCCCATTTTTGTTGTCCCCCCACCACCACTCTCTGGTTTACCCCATTTGTTCTTAACAAATTCTTTACATTTCTGACTTTTAATTGTCAACCGGTGTAAATACTTGAAAAAGTACCGGTCGAAATGGCCTTCGTATCTCCTTTTATTTTATATTTTATTTCATAATAAAATATCACCTCCCCATTTTACATATGATTCCTCTACTTTTAGTAGTTTACAAATTTGCATGTACCAAACATATATATATATATATTATATATATATATATATTTATATATTCATTCCATTCGGTTGAACACCCTCTGAAGAATTGCAAGGTTCCTGGTTCGATATCGGTTCGCACCAACTCAGCGCATAAGTAGCACATATTGTGTAATCTAATCTGTGTGATAAAGTGTCGAAGCTGACGGTGGGTGTGGCGCTCCACCTTAGCAAGAAACAATTTCTTTCGTCTAGTGCTAGCGAAAAGATGATAGAATCTGGCTGGCCGGTTGATACCGACAATGATTTTACACACACACACACACACACACACATATATATATATATATATATATTATTAATATGTATGATTGGCACTATTACACTTGAAGAAGCGGTAGTAATCCAACATACAGTGTTATTAGAAGAGTGCTCAATATCTGTGATAGAGCGTTGATAGATAAATAAATTTATTAAGTTTAATTATAATTTAAATAATAATTTTAGTTTTTTTATCTATCTATCTATCTATCTATCTATATATATATATATATATATATATATATATATATATATATATATTATATATATATATATATATATACCTTGAGGTTTGTTTCGATTCCATTTATCGCAAAAGATTTATTATACACACACGCGCAACCACACATTCATAAACACATAAAAAATTGCACAATGCTTTTTTCGATACAGACACTTACACATTCTAATTCTCACACCGCAAAAAAGAATATTCGACGTATTATTTCAAACCGTTCATTTTTTCAACGTTCTTTTTTCTCAGACTTCAAATTTTAAATAGACTGATAAACAAGGACTATTATTCACCTTTCTCCTTATTCTGAGATGAAACATTTTTTTATCACCTTCCACATACCAACAAAAGCCCTGAAGATGATCTAATTAATAGATCGAAACACTGCAGCGTCGGCCAATAAACTCACCACTTAACTCATTCAAACCTGTGTTTTTTCAATTTTTTATTATACTATATATATATATATATATATATATATATATATATATATATATATATATATATATATTGCTCACGGAAAATCCGATTCAAACACTCAGTAGGGTGTAATTTCTTTAAGATTGTTTCCGTTGAAACATTTCTCAGTATTCAATTTAAACTCATAATTGCAATGTGTTTGTCTGTTTACGATCAAACGCTCTAATGTAGACCTCGTATGGAATGCATAATCAATTTGAGCAGTCGTTGGGTTCAAGGCAAGTTCAATTACAAGAGTTTGAATTAAGGCGGAGGCAGTTTGAGCTTCAATTCACGCTAATACCATTGCAAAAGGCATGAACCCCCCTCTATCAACCGATATCTATGGGCAAAATACTTGGACAGACTGGACATTTTGCTTTTGTTTAAGCAACTGATACAGAAAAATTAACCTCTAAATTCAAATCAGCTAATCTGCACTTCAGAATTGCCTTTGAGTGGGTTGGATGTTGAAATACAGTTTAGATGCCAGCAGATATTAAGGCGGGGGCAGTTTCAGCTTCAATTCACGCTAATACCATTGCAAAAGGCATGAACCCCCCTCTATCAACCGATATCTATGGGTAAATACTTGGACAGACTGGACATTTTGAATATAAACAAAAACTAAACAGTTTTTCTTTTGTTTCAAGATGAACAAAAAACAAATATTTGCAAAATGTAATCACAAATTTGTAAGTTTAGATTGAGGGTGTAAGTAAATCACAATTTAGTTAGTCACACCTTAAAATGTAATGGATTTTATTGTTTCTTTCATCAACAGCTGAGACAGATTTGATTTTAAAAATATCATCTACCAATAAAACAACATTACCAATTTTATTTAACTAGAAACATATGGTTATTTTTAAACCTTCTCATGGCAATAAAAATGTTTATATAAGTTTATTATTATTTACTCCTTTTGAGTTTTCACATCAGTGTTAGCTGATGGTCTTTCACTGGAGTCTGAGTGACAGCAAGTCTCCTCAGGTCTCCAGGACTCTTCTGAGTATTCTGGCTGATTGCAGCAGTGCAGTGTTCTGAATGGTTTCAATCCTTCCTCTGATATTCAAACTTTCCAAGCCCTTTTCCAATCCTTTTGGGACTGTTCCAAGTGCACCAACTACAATTGGTATCACTTTCACTTTCATATTCCATAACTTTTTCAGTTCTCTGGCAAGGTCCAGATATTTGTCCATTTTTTCATTTTCCTTTAACTTCACCCTGTGATCTGTTGGCACTGCAAAATCCACCAGTTGACAAGTTCTTTCTTTTTTGTTTATCAACACTATGTCTGGCCTTCTTGCTGGGATAAGGTGATCCGTTTTTATCTCAAAGTCCCAGAGAATTTTGTGCGTTTCGTTTTCAAAAACAGATTCTGGTTTATGCATATACCATTTTGTTGTGTGGTCAAAATTTAATTATTATTATTATTATTATTATTATTATTATTATTATTATTATTATTATTATTTAAATGTCAATACATACAAGTATATACTTTTATTGATTATTCAATGATTTCTTCTTTGCTTTTGTTAAAATGTCAACATGGAGGCTATTCTCTCATTTTTTAGGGAAATAAAATTATACCATAGAATATAGACATGAAACAAATCAATACCATACAACATAATTCCCAATAATGCTAACGCATTTTTAAAACCAATTACGAAAAAGTATAAATATAAATACACGATATGTATCACTTCCTACCCGTTAGGCATGACATAATCCCAGACGAGTTGATATGCAGTTAAAATCAATAAACACACAAACACACACAGAAAAATTAACCTCTAAATTCAAATCAGCTAATCTGCAGTTCAGAATTGCCTTTGTGTGGGTTGGATGTAAAAAATACAGTTTAGATGACAGCAGATATTCTAATGAAATTTTCAAACTTCGGCCTGCTTCTCATGTAGTAACACCCATTAGTCATCTCTACGATTGCATACTGTAAAGTTTTTAAATGCCATCCTTGGCCAGTTGAAAAGGGCTTAAAGAAAGTCCTGTGGTATGGAATCCTTTGGTAAGCATATAAGTCCTATCCCGCGTATTGATAAAGGTCCAGTGATTTAATCCTATGTCCGTCGTCCACGAAGGTCAAAAGTAATTATGTCCCGTAGCGGTTGGTTTAAGTATTGTATCAACCTCAGAGTACTGCCAGTGATTGGCCAAAAGATAGGTCACATGGTTATGGCCTAGTCTATAAGTAGGAGCGGGGATCCATCACACACCTTATATACTGAAAATTCTCAACACATACGCGCAAACGTACAGCAATATTTTGAGGTTAAATGAGGATGTACAATGCATTGATATAAGGCCTAAATACTGATGACATTTTCGAACATATCCATGTATTGATTCGTATACCTAATCATTTACTGCAATTCAGCTATATCGATATTTGCTGAGCGTTGGATCACATACACAATATATTGTAACCTTTTTGTCAATATATATATATATATATCAAATAATATATATATATATATATATATATATAAAGAATTCATCATTCGCATCTGATGATTTTGGAGAGTTAGACACTTAGTCTAAGCTTCCTGAAATAGACTATAATGCAAAAATTCTAAGTCTTTTTTTATACATTTACTTATATATATATATATATATATATATATATATAATATATATATATATGTGTTGTGTGTGTGTGTGTGTGTGTGTTGTGTCTATACCTCTCTCTTTGTACACACGCACACACACAAGCAGACACAAACCACACACACACACACAACATATATATATATATATATGTGTGTGTGAGTGTGTGTGTGTGTTTGTGTCTGTTTGTCTGTGTGTGTGAGTACAAAGAGAGAGGTTATTGTTATTTATGGTATTAGTATAACTAGACTACCAGTCTATACGAATCATGACACAGGACTAGGCAAGTTTGTATAGAATGCCAACAGTTGCTCATGCCTTATGTATTCTTCTCTTCTTGACATATATATATATATATATATATATATATATATATATATATATATATATATATATTTCTTGATGTTTATGCAAGATGGTGTTCCTTCACATTTTGCTATTGTTGTTTGTGAATGGCTGAATCGACATTTCCTTGTGATATGGATGGGTAGACATGTTCCGCATATGTGTCGGCTAGAAGCTATGATTTAACATACTGTAACTTTTTTCAACGATTCCAAAGTGCTATACAACTTGGTTGGTTTGGTTTGGTTTGTTTAACGGCATATCAACCTCGGTGGGCCATTTAATGCCCACAAAGTGTTGAAATAAATCAATTCTTAATGGATAATACAATTTTGTTAATACACTCATGCTTTTCTATTTAACCCATAGATGGGACCCTAACAGATACTATCACTCCGGGTCAGAGTGGACCAGGGAGCAATGGTGATGAAGGGGTGCTCCCCATTCCCCAAGCCTCCAAAAACCGGAATCTCATCATCAGATAGAGTTTAACGTCATTCCCAGGATATGTAGACCCTCAGCCACCGCCTTCTACCACCCATATGATAAAAATAGATGGGACTTGCCATAAGGACAATAGGGTTGGGACAATCCTATAGGTGCTAGGGGTTGACATGGTCAGCTAATTGATCAGATGGGGCCTCAGTGGATTATTGCATGTCATGGACTGCTCATCCACCTGGGTTCCATCCTTAAGCATCATGGTTTACCACTCAGTCTTATCCCTCTGCAGAGGTGCAGTCGGTGTATTCTAAAGCCCCAGCCGACAGGTCTATATATGATTTTATGTCACGTTGTAGCTTAGCTGAGACAATCATATAGGTGCTAGGACTTGACGTGACCAGCAGATTGATCGTAAGTGGCCTCTCCGACAGCTCGTCTAGCCCAAGAAAGGGCCAAAGTGGAGTATTGTGAATCATGGACTGCTCAACCATCAGGTTCTATCGTTAAACATCACGGATCGCCACCCACGGCCAAAAGGTGGTCCCACTGGGGAAGTCTTACCCCTCTGCAGAGGTGTAGCCGGGGTAATCTAATGCCCCAGTCGACAGGGCGGGATATACACCTTGATAACGGTGTCCCTATATGAGTTGTTAGTTTGAAAACTAAGTTTTGATGACTTTTAACTATCAATTGTTCATAGAATTTTTTAAAAAATACTGTGATGTAGGCAGTAACATAGTTTCGGTTACAGACTAAAAAGAGTCCGAATCTCTATTATCAATAGAAGATAAGAAGGAAATTCGGTAAAAGTTGGAAAGAGAAAGAAACGAAAAATACTAAAGAATTTGAAAAAAAAGAGGAAGGAAAGGAACAAGAAATAAACAAGGGACATCAATCTCATTGACTTATTCTTATTTTTTTTCTTTTAAGATTTTTTGGTTGAATATAATTGTCTAAAATGTCTTAAAAATAAATTACGTTCATTTTGAATAAGGCACAAGTATAAATTTAAATATGGTAGGAATTTAGTCACTTAAAGTTCAAGATTACCTTTTTTCTTTTCTTTTATGATCTTCTCTTTTGGTGATCAAATTTAATGGCAAATCATTTTTTTGTGCATATATGATTTTTAAGCAAATAGTTTCTAGGTAAATATTCTTTTTTTCTGAATGTTTGAGATGAGACTTGATGATTAGTATTATCTACGTTATTCGGACTATTGTCCTCATCTTTATTGTTATTTGTACAACGTTTCGGCCGATATACCCTCCGGCCTTCTTCAGGTATTTCTTGTCGGACTCTATTTGACCAATACATGGATCAAAGTGGATCTGGGAGTCATGCCAATTAAATTGAATACTAATAGTTTTAATCAGATCTATTTAACCCATACATGTATCAAAGTGGATCTGGGAGTCATGCCAATTAAATTGAATACTAATGGTTTTAATCAGATCTATTTGACCCATACATGGATCCATACATGGATCAAAGTGGATCTGGGAGTAATGCCAATGAAGGTGTTCTCTACACTTCTCAGATCTTCAGAACTGGAGCCTCACCATCAGACGCAGTTTGGCGTCATTCCTAAGGCTCTCCTTTTTGAGAGAGTCCTATCCATTTACAAGGGCTACAGTCAGTGTATTCTTACCGCAACGACTGGGTGAGTAGGTATCTAAAAATGTTATTTTGTAAAAGCCTAGTGAAGTTACGTGGTATATAATTACGTGGTAGATACACCAATATTTCCAGACCATGTACGGGTCCTATGAAAGGAGCCATAGCTTCTTGTGCCGTCCTCCCCGTTACTAACGATAATATCTACATCCTGCAAATATAATTTGAGGCCTGGCTAACTGATAGAATTGAGGAGTGTGAGTGGGGGGGGGGGGCTCCATCCCTGCGGATAGATTTGCAAAACTGCCTCGAATTCACTGAGGTGTAAAATATCTCAGATATTGAATGGGGTCAAAAAGCTCATTAATCTCGACAGGCCGTCTATATCGTATACATTAATCGTATAAATTTGAGGGTGAGATCGTTGGGCTAAACAGTGCCAAGTTTACCCCGGGCGCTGGGAATCGAGGTTCGAAACTCTAGGTTGAGACGAGATCTCGAATGCCGATTTTCAAAACGAGCAGACCATCGATAAAAGGTAATTGTTTTTTTACACACGTACATTCATGTCTTATTATAATGGAGATTGTGTGTTTTTTTGTCTGTAACCGAAACTATATTACAATACGAATCACAATTCCTTTTGTTATTTGCATCACATTCTCCAGCATTTTATTTTCATTTAAACCTCGATTATTAATAAAATTGTCTTACATCATTAAGACTGTTGACCATATCTACATACTAATAACATGCAATTGTATTTAAATATACAACAAAAGAGCGGTTTACAGTATGAATGGGAAGGCTAATTTGCATATTGATCTTAAAAATTTGATTTTAATAAATATATGCTTAGTATTATTGATTTCAAATTGTTTTTTTTTTCTTATTGAATATGAGCAATAATCTCGGGGATAAATCTTGAAAAAAATTCATTAACAAGAAGAAATAACTGTAATATTATTATTTACTTCCTATTTTAACTAAATAGTTAAATTAGGAAAATTTACCAATGAAAGACGGGAGTAATGGAAAATGATGGAAGAGTTAGTTTCAAAGTTGTTCTATTTTTCGATTATACCCCCTCTGTTTCAAATCTTTTTATCTGCAGTCTTATTCATTTTCATTAGCCTTTCTAATTTAATATAACATTTTATTACATTAAAACTTAAATACTTGCACCTGGAGGGTGCATATATTTGCTAGTACTTATAAAAGCCATTACAGAGTATGTGACATGCTTTTCGTTGAGTTTAAGTAATAAAGAAGGAAAAGCTGGGTTCAGCAATTTCCTTTCAACTTAACTTGAATATATCTACAAATTTGATATTATACAATGCTATTTTTTAAATATAAAATGAACTCGATGAGCCGAGTTCGAATACGGTACGAGGGCTATTTGCATTTACATTCACGCTAATATTCTTGAAAGAAGAATGAATTCTTCTGTTTTTCCGACAATCCGCCAAGGAATCGCAAGGTTACGGGTTCAATCCTGGTCACCGCCAAGTCAGTGTATAAGAAGCACAGCTTGGGTAATCTGATCTGCGGTCGGTAAAATGGGAAGCTAACAGTAGGTATAGCACTCCTCTTATGCAAAAAGATCTCATTGGTCTGACGCTAGAGAAAAGGAGATAGACTCCCTCACCGTCTGGCTGATACTGACAATATGCCAGGGTTAGGGTTAGAGTTAGGGTTGGGGTTTAGGCTTAGTTTAATGGGAAAATAGATAAATAATCAAGGTTCTGTTTTTCTGGGTCACTCCTATTACTCAACTAGGAAATAACCCACATATTCACCATTATAAACAACTTTACTTTTTAAATAGTAAATAGTAGGACAGCCCCGGCTCTTAAGCATTGGTAAGAAAAATTGTCTTGGATGAAGGAAAACATATTAATTCACAACCTGAAAAGAATTCATTCCTTCTTCTGTTATCAATTTCATTCAAAATGTGAGGCTGATTCTACAGAAACCTTTAAGAGACGTTCTTATCATAACGGTTATGATTGTAAGAAAAGGAATTGGTTATCCGAGTTTAAATCCAGTATGAGGATGATTGCCTTTCACTTCTCATTAATTCCCTTAGGAACGGCATAAATGCATCGCCTCCCCTTGTCTATGGGTAAACAGTACAGCAGACTGAGTTCCCTAGCCTTGGTAACGAAAACCCTTAATCTAAACTAGCTGTATAAAGTAAATACAAACACATATTGGTTATTTCCTAGTTGAGTAACATGATATTACAGGGTGACCCAGAAAAACAGAACCCAAATTATTTTATTCCCCCATTAAACTAAACCTAAAACACAACCGTAACCCTAAAACTCGTCCTAAACCCTAACCCTAACCCAAACCCTAACCCTAACCCTAACCCTAACCCAAAACCCTAACCCTAACCCTAACCCGCCCTAATTAAGTAACATAATATTACAGGGTGACCCAGAAAAAACAGAACCCAAATTATTTATTTTCCTTTTAAACTAACCCTAAACCCCAACCGTAACCCTAAACCCTAACCCTAACCCTAAACCCTCACCCTAACCCTAACCCTAAGCCGCCCTAGTTGAGTAACATAATATTACAGGTTGGCCCAGAAAAAAAAGAACCCACAAATTTTGTAATAAAACTGTTAATTTTATTCTTTTTTTTAAGTTTAAGTCCAACAAGGTTTAGGGTTAGGGTTTAGGGTTACGGTTAGGGTTTAGGGTTAAGGTTAAGGTTACGGCTAGTGTTGGGGTTTAGGGTTAGTTTAATGGGAAAATTAATAAATAATCAAGGTTCTGTTTTTCTGGGTCACTCCTGTTACTCAACTAGGAAATAACCCACGTATTCACCACTATAAACAAAATCACCTTTGACAGCAGTCTAGTTTTTGGTTTTCTACTCATACGTCATGCCCAACAGGAGGGCTTTTTTTTGTAATTTTTACTTTTTCTTTTTCATAGAATAATATTAATTATATAGGTAATTTCTGATAACATTTGGAACTTAGTTTACAAAAATATCACTCGCATTTAATTAAACATTACTAATTAGGTTTATAGGTTAATCTTCAAGAATAATTACATATAATTCATTATTATTTCGGATGAAAAAGCAGAACTTGCAAATAACCTGGTTTTAATTTATAAACGTAGAATTTCAAATATTTGGACACCATTTTTTAAAACATTGCCCCTTCCAGCTGGGGAAAATTTGGCTCAGGACCGCCCTCGGTGGCAGCGGAATCTCCATAGAAGACTGTACATGTCAGAAGTCACCCTGACACAAACACCATGAAGCTAAGAGGTCAAGAAGAAAGCATCGTCATCAAAGCATCGGAACATCATCATCTACAGGGACAACCTTCAAATGCAAAATCTGTGGTCGAGAATGTTTTTCAAACATCGGACTTCACAGTCAAAGGAGGCCCTGTAACTTCAGGGGCACATAAAGACTTTATCATAGTCTTCCGAGACTGAAATGCCAATGAATTCAATTTCTTAAAATGCTGTTTTTAAATTATGGCATGAATTTTTCTGGCAAGATAGTTGCCCACATTATGAGGAAAAAACAAAAGCCTAACATTTTCATTAATCATCAAGAAATGAACTGTTAAATTCAATATTTATTTTTAACGGGAAATCTTGCAAAAATAAAGTAAGCTTCATATGAAGATGATTTAATGTAATTTTTCGTTTCATTTCCAATTTTATTTTCGTCCTTTTCAGCTCATCACTTTACATAAACTTAAATTTGTAGAAAAATGTCTATATTTATTATAAAATTTATGTAACATTTTTTGTGCAAAACATGTTAACTAAATAAACTAAATAAATAGACTGCTTGACATGTTGTAATGTGAAGCAGTCTATTTATTTAGTTTATTCGACCAGGATGTGACACAACGTCAATTTTAAGCGTGGTAGAGCTGGTTTAAACTCGGAGTTTTCCTTCTACAAAGATGGTCACCAAGCCAAAATAAAAGAAAGAATTTTTAAATATTCTTCCCATAGCTGGACGAGGAAAAGATGAGTTCTTGCCTTTCCAAAGGGCATTAGCGAAAGTGAAACGGTCTCGTCCAGGAATCGAACTCGGGTGGCCGATTCTGTTTCCTACGATGATAGGAAACATAAAGCGTTTGTTTTGACGTTAGAGTAACGATATGAATAGAAGTGTTGTTTGTTTTTTTATAAATACTAGCAAATATATGCACCCTCCGGGTGCAAGTATTTAAGTTTAAATATAATAAAATATTAGATTAAATCAGAAAGGCTAATGAAACTAATTAAAATTCAAATAAAAAGATTCGAAACAGAGGTGGTATAATCGGAAAATAGAACAACTGAAACTTACTCTTTCATCACTTCCGTTTTTCAATGCTAAATTTTCCTAATTTAACTATTGAGTTAAAATAGGAAGTAAAGAATAAAATTACTGTTATTTCTTCTTGTTAATGAATTTCTTTTAGGATTTATTGAAGAGATTTTTACTCATATTCATTAAGATAAAACCAAACAATTAGAAATCAATAATACCAAGCACATTTTTTATCAAAATCAGTTTTTTAATTATCAATATGCAAATTAGCTTTACGTTTACTCTGAAAACTGGTATTTTGTTGTATATATAAATACAATTGCATGTTATTAGGATTTAGGTAAGGCCAACAGTATTAATAATGTCAAACAGTTTTATTATTAATTGAGGTTTAAATAGAAATAGAATCATGGAGAATGTAAATAACTAAGGTAATTGTGACTTGAGTAGTAATATAGTTTCGGTTACAGACAGAAAAACACACTATCTCCATTATAATAAGATATCTTGATTCTTTTAACAAACATCGGAGAACATATGAGCCATACAGCGAGGGAGTCTATCCCCTTTTCCCTAGCGCTAGACCAAGGAGATTGTTTTTTGCGCCTACCATCAGCTCCTTACTTTACTGCACATACCCCTGTGCTACTCATACGCTGAGTTGGCGAGGGCCGGTATCGAACTAGGAACATTGTGGTTTCTAGGCTGATGGAAATGGACTTGTCGCCCCGATTTCAAATCCTGGATGTGGTAATTGCATTTCACTTTGCGCTTATACCCTTGGGAAAGGTATGAATCCTACTCTCCCTCCAGCTATGGATAAATAGTAGGGCAGACTGGACTCTTTAACATTGGTTAGGCAACCGGTCTAGGAGAGGGAAAACTCTGAATTCAAACCTGTTGCACTCCGCTTAAGAAATTGACCTTGTGTCACGTCTGCTCGTGCGGAGGGGTTGGTAAATATATATATATACATTACAAAGTGCACTTCTCCAGTCGTTACATTCCAACTTTACTTACTCTTCAAAACCATAATAACGTAACATTCATTCCTTTTATATTATGTATCGTTTCTTAAATCTTAACGCTCTACAGACTGAGTTAACCCGGTCCATCTAAATTATTAGTACTAGCAAATATATGCACCCTCCGGGTGCAAGTATTTAAGTTTTGATATAATAAAATATCATATTAAATTAGAAAGGCTAATGAAACTGACTAAGAATGCAGATAAAAAGATCTGCAACAGAAGGGGTATAATCGAAAAATAGAACAACTTTGAAACTAACTATTCCATCATTTTCCATTACTCCCCTGTTTCATTGGTAAATTTTCCTAATTTAACTATTTAGTTAAAATAAGAAGTAAAGGATAATATTACAGTTTTTTCTTCTTGTTAATGGATTTCTTTTAAGATTTATCCACGAGATTTTTGTTTATATTTCTTAAGATAAAACCAAAGAATTAGAAATCAATAATACCAAGCACATATTTATTAAAATAAAATGTTAAATATCGATATGCAAATTAGCCTTCTCGTTCAAACTGTAAACCGCTATTTTGTTGTATATATAAATACAATTGCATGTTATTAGTACGTAGATATGGTCAACAGTATTAATAATGTAAAACAATTTTTATTAATAACTGAAGGTTTAAAAGAATGAAATCATGGAGAATTTGACGTAAATAATTAAGGGAATTGTGACTTGAGTAGTAATATAGTTTCGGTTACAGACAGAAAAACACACAATCTCCATTATAATAAGATTTGATAGAAGTACTTTAAACCATAACTGTGAATAAAATTATTTGTATTAGAAAAGAATAATTAATCAAAGTCATTTAAAGACTTGCAGATTAAAGACTGGAAGGATTAACTTAAGATATATAATTGTAAGCAAATTATTATTTGATAGAAAGTTCCCTGAACTTTATTCGTATTTAAAATATTTATTTGTATTAAGAATAGATAGTTTAAGCTAGGTATTTGAGCCATGGCTGCATAAACAGTGTAGGAGAAAGAATTCTTTGAATTCAATTCTTTACTCCGCTAAATACTGACCTTGTGTCACAAACGTCTTGTAGCGGAGGGGTTTTGTAAATACATACTTGAAGTTACAAATAATGATAATGAAATAGCCTATTGTCGATATCAGGTGTAAGTGAGGAGACTATACCTCAACCAGGGATATTTTTGCTGGGGTGAGGCGCTACACATACCAACAGCTCTCAGATCTTCTTTAACGCACATATGACCCAAGATATGCTACTCATGCTCTTAGTTGGCGAGAATCGGTATTAAACCAGAAAACTTGCGACTCTTAGGCTGACGCTTTACCGACTGGACTAACTCGGCTCATAATTAATTGAAAATAAATTGCAAAATAAAAAACTAAAAAAAACTTTACTCAGCATTAATTAATCCAACATGGGTTGACATGCCGTTAAACCACTTAACCAACCAATAAATTAAATCGTATTTTCAACTTATGATAAACGGTTATTGTTCTGAAAATAGTCTGTTGTATTTCGAAAAATCTGCCACGACCGCACAACGATAACGTGCGCAACGATTTCCCGACTGCTGTGAAACTCCTAGTTTTCCTATGGTGTGAACGATTTAAGGGTTGGGTGCTTCCGAAATTTTGCCTACGGCCTTTTCCCAGCCGATAGATTCTAGATCTTTTCTCTCCAACAAATCCGATCTTGTTTTAATCTACAGAACGGAGAATGAAGGAAAAAATGTATAACTCGTCGCCAGCCCGAAACTGGCCGCTGGCAACATTAGCAAATAATTAAAAAAATAAATAAATAAATAAAAAAAATAAAAAAAGAAACCTAAAAGAGTAAATAAAAAAAAAATAGAAGAATCTTTCCGAAAAAGAGGTTGTCTTTTTCTGCTAGATATAAATTAAGTAACAACATAGACAAAATGCGGATGAAGTGCTTCTGAATTTCCAAGATGAAGTAATATTACTATAATACAATGATTCTGTCGGGCCAAAATCTAATTTTTGTTGAAGTATTTTCCATCGGTGCGAGAGGTCGGTATTTGAACCTGGTTTAACGTCATGAATCTCAAAGACGATTTTCAAAGCAAATATGGGAAACTTTTTCTGATAGATATAAATTAAGTAACAACATGGATAAAATGAGGACGAAGTGCTTCTGAATTTCCAATTTTTGTTGAAGTATTTTCCATAATTTCGATAAAGTTTTGAAATAAACCAATTCTTAATGGATAATACAATTTTTTTTATAAATACATTTTTCTATTTAACCCATAGAAACCCTAACAGGTACTACCACTCCGGGTCAGAGTGGACTAGGTTTGGTTTGGTTTGGTTTGGTTTACGGCATATATACTTCAGTGGGTCATTTAATGCCAATGAAGTTTTGAAATAAATTCATTCTTAATGGATAATACAATTTATTTTTATAAATACATTTTTCTATTTAACCCATAGATAGGACCCTAACAGGTACTACCACACCGGATCAGAGTGGACTAGGTTTGGTTTGGTTTGTTTTGCGGCATATCAACCTCAGTGGGTCATTTAATGCCAATAAAATTTTAAAATAAATTCATTCTTAATGGATACTCAATTTTTTTTTGTAAATACATTTTTCTATTTAACCCATAGATGAGACGAACCTGGTTTAATGTCACGAATCACGAAGACGATTTTCAAAGCAAATATGGGAACATTTAGCTGAGTCGGTAGAGCGTCTGCCAAGAAACCACAAGGTTCCTGCTTCGAAAGCAGCCCTCTCCAACTCAGCGCATGGGTAGCACAGGGATCTGTGCAGTAAAGGGAGAAATTGACGGTAGGTGTGGTGCTCCACCTCAGATGCAAAACAATTTTCCTGGTCTAGTGCACGTGAAAAGGAGATAGACTCCCTCACTGTCTTGCTGATACCGACTTTAGGCTGCCCTGACGACTTTAATTTTTACTTTTATATATTATATGATTGTTTTTAACGGTATGTCAACCCATCTGGGGTTATTTTATGCCCAGTGGTTAGGGAATTCAATTTATTGTATATTCATATTTACATTTTTTATGTAGTTGTTTTTTTTATACTTAGTTATATGGTATCAAGTATTTCAATCCAATACAAATGATTTTCAGTCAGTTGTATGGTTTCAAGTATTTCTATCCAATGCTAATAATTATTTGGTTTCAAGTAATTATGGGGGATTCTCCGAGGTGTAATGATGAACCTGCTGGACTGCGTAATTGTAGTAAGCAAGTTTAACTCAAATCGCACTATCACGTTCACTTTCAGTAATACCCTTGGGAAAGGTATGAACCTCTTTATTCACCAGGTATGGGCTAAATTCTATAACTCCTGTTCTTCTGAAAGGATGGCTTTGGAATCAAATAACCCACGGATGTTGATATCCCATTAAAAGAAGACACTAAAGCAAGCCATTAAGTAATTATTTTTATTTATTGAAGCGTAAATTTGCTAGCGAACCTTTCCTAGATACAATTATCACCTTCACTGCTGTTGGCTTTTGCTCGATGTTGTAATCAACGGACGATTCCTTTCTTTACATTGTTTGAATGGTGGGACTTGAAGCTGAGGGTATGTCAGCAATATATATATATATATATATATATATATATATATATATATATATATATAGGGTAAACTATAGACACGTGTTTCGAGGTTTCACCTCTCATCAGTATAGTTATACAAGCAGCTGCCTCTGGCTGGTTCGAGACCCGAACAAAACTTACGCTCGCCAAGCCTCTTACCCACACATCCACAGTCAGTGCCAAGTATAGCAGTATTTAATCGCTATATTTCTAAGGGGAAATGACCTTCACCTAGAGTTCTCAAACTTTGTAAACAAAGTGAGATTTGGCCGAGCCGAATACGGTGAATCCTGCTTATATACCTCCTAAATAGAGTGCTCTACCGAAATTGGGAGCGTATAATATATATATATATATATATATATATATATAATATATATATATAATAAAGAAAAGGGCTTAAAAATCGGCCATCGTGCGGTTATAGATCTATTTCTGCCCACAGATATCTGTCTTTTGTCCGATGTTGTAAACAACGGATGATTCCTTTCTTTCCATTGAATGGTGGGAGATGAATTTGAGGTACTATCAGCAATATATATATATATATATATATATATATATATATATATATATATATATATATAATAAAAAAGGGGCTTAAAAATAAGCCATCGTGTGGTTATAGATCTATTTCTACCCACGAGTATCTGTGTATACCTATGAGTGTCATCAGACTGCTAACATTATTGTGGGCAGAAATAGATCTATACCCACAAAATGATTGATTTTATATTTTTATATTGCTCTGTTATATTTTTTATATTGCTCTGTTCAATTATATTGAATATTGAGCTCTCAACTTAGATCTGAATTACTCTAGCATTCCACCGTTGGAAGAAAGGGCCAACTTAGAATCATCCTAATATCAACTTACATTTTTTCGATGCACAGATAACTGAACCCTTGCCCTGAACAGTCCATGACCAAAAACACAACAATAAAGATGAGAACAACGGTCAGAAAATCAAAATTATACTTTATACTTATTTGCGACATCAATTTTAGAGACCATGTATTAATGTATTTTAAAAATACTAGTACAAAATAAAAACACCTTCCGGCCGATGTAAAGATAGATTTTTGAAACATATTGCCTGAGGGTGGGCGTTAAAAATTCAATGTCAGCGAGTTTGTACCCTAAATAAGTAAAATCATCAAATTTATTAAAGGATTAAAAAATAAAACAATTTGAAATGTAAACTTTTAAAGTGTATTAAAATAAAACAAACTATATATAAATATATAATACCAGTCATGTATTTATCAAAACTTGTTTTAAAAAACAATGAGGACTGTCTAATGTTGCATGTTCAAATTTTTAGTGTATTTATTGTTATGAGGATTTTGGGTAATGGGACGTAAGCAGTGACGTAATTTTTGTTACAGAAAAAACCGGAATCGAATCTCCATTATTAATAGATATCAAGAATTATCCTAAACAGATCTATTTAACCACTATGATTAAGGGTTTTATATATTTGGTACTACCGTAAAGGGTTAAAGATGGATTAGGAATGATAGAAATGAAAGGGCTATTCCTCGGAGCTCCAGAACTTGAGCCTCACCACCAGATATAGTTTAGAGTCTGGACCAAGATATTTTGGGGGGATTGGGTTAGCTCAGTCGGTAGAGTGTTCGGCTAGAAACCACAAGGTTCCTAGTTCGATTCCGGCCCTCGCCAACCCAGCGTTATAAGTAGCACAGGGATCTGTGCGGTAAAGTAAGGAGCTGATGGTAGGTGTGGCGCTCCACCTCATATGCAAAAACAATCTCCTTGGTCTAGCGCTAGTGAAAAGGGGATAGACTCCCTCGCTGATTGGCTGATACCGACATTAGGCCGCCCCGCCGACGACGATGAGTTTTAAAACAACCCCTGCAGATTCATTATGTCTTTTCAGTTCTTGCTTTAAACTTAATCTTTGCAACATACAGAGGAATTATCTTATTTAAAAACTATCCCATTTTTTTTTTCAGGTCATTTAACTTTTCCCTCCCTATCTCTGGGGCGCAACATATACGTTTGGTATTTAAGGTTGATTAATTCTTGTATAAAAAAAGAGACTGAAGAATCGAAAGGAATTAAAATAGTTTTAATTGAAAGGAAAGTGAAGAAAAATATTAAAATTCAAATAATTAAACTTTTAAAAACCTTTAAAAGTATTTTTCAGATTTTTGAATTAGTCTGATATACATTAGATATATTTTTTTTGATTATTAGAAAAACAATTCTATAGCTATTATTTTTCTGAGATTTAAATTAATGTTCTTTTGTGGTACATAAATCTTAACAAGATATTAAATAGATATTTTTTATACTTATCTGAAAATGTAAATTTTAATGCTAGAAATTGAAGAGTTATAATTTTAAAATAATTTTATTTACTTATTAGATTTAAAAAAAAAAAAAGGTTTTACCAAAATATCATGAAATATATATTATTCCGTTTAATATCTTTTAGAATTTGACATTTTTCTGAAAAATGGTGATTCATTTCACATAAAATCATTAGACAGTTTATAATGATTTGAGATACTCGCTTGCTAATCGTTGCAACACGAGGTCGCCTTCGTGATGATGAAGTACATTGATGGCCTAGAAGTGATAGCAATGAAAGAGTTATTCCTCAGAACTCCAGAACGTGAGCCTCACCTCCAGATATAGTTTAGAGTCTTGTCCAATATATGTTTTTAGGGGGACTATGTGTTTTAAAATAACCCCTGGAGATTCATTATATTTCTACAGTTCTTGATTGAGACTTAATCTTTACAACTCACAGAGCAACAAAATCATTAGACAGTTAATATTGATTTGAGATACTCGCTTGATAATCATTGCAACACGATGTGGTCGCCTTCGGGGTGATAAAGTAAATCGATTGATTGATTGATTTTAATGGAATGTCAACGCGTCTGAGGTTATTTTGTGCCTAGAGGTTAGGGAATCGCGTACATTGTACTTTTATATTTACATTTATGTGTAGTTGTTTCTTAAGAGTTTATTTTTGCAGACATTTATACGAGATCAAGTATTCCTATCTAACAAAAATAATTTCCACTTAGTTGTATAGTTTTAAATATATATTTCTAGTAATTGAATCCTTTCCGTCCACTAAGGACGATGGTGTAGTGTCCAAAAATTATCTGCGCAAGTGACTCTGCGGTCGAATTCTCGAGTGACGTTCTTTGAGGCACTGAATGCACACAAACTGTGATGCTTTCTGTAGCTACTTATGCTACTACAATGTTTACATGGTAGTAACCATTTGATTAATATATATATATATATATATATATATATAATATATATATATATATATATATATATATATATATTAGGCACATTGAGCTCTCCTTATGGTCTACCTGCATCAGCTTGGTTAAACCACACATGGAAAGAGCCTAACTACGGAAAAAAAACTATATATATATATATATATATATATATATATATATATATATATATATTTGGGAATAAAAGCCTTAAATACCATGGGTATCGTGGTTATGGACCATTTCCACTCGCGAGTATGCTCACGAGCTTCTTCAGACCACTGATATATTTTATTTAGACAGGCACCTGGCCAAACTCATTTTATATTCCTACATATCACCTCCCTCATTCAGGGGTAGTCACATTGCATTATTTCTTTTCAATTGTCTTTTTAATTGGTGGAATTTTTTTTTTTCGCCCTTTGCCTGCTTGGCGGTGTTTTTTTTCAAAGGATGAAAAAAAAAGAAATTCCACCAATAAAAAAGACAGTTGAAAAGAAATAATGCAATGTGACCACCCCTGAATGAGGGAGTTGATATGTATGAATATAAAATGAGTTTGGCCATGTGCCTGTCTAAATAAAATATATCAGTGGTCTGAAGAAGCTCGTGAGCATACTCGCGAGTGGAAATGGTCCATAACCACGATACCCATGGTATTTAAGGCCTTTTTATTCCCAAATAACTTTGCTCTGTTTACAATAATTAAACATTGAGCTCTCATACGGAACCTGAACTCTACAACAAACTACTGGTAGAGAATTAGGACCTACCTAGAATCACCTTGTACCAAGAAACTTGGTACCGCACAAAAAGTATATAATATATATATATATATATATATATATATATATATATATATATATTAAGTTAGGGTTGCGTTGACATGAAGTTTCTGTCAGTTTATCGCCTATGTGGTTCTCAATATGAAGCGCACGGTTGGAAAATTGCATTGGTGAGAAACTTTCAGTGACCAAGTGTCCTTAACTCCATGTACACGCTACCCTGAATTAGATATACATGGAGGTGAGGGGTGTAAAGAGTTGTGGGAAATGAATTCGTTGACTCAAATTCAAACCCTGGACGAGGCTGATTGTATTTCACATAGCGCTAATACTCTTGGGAAAGTTATTCATCTAGCTACCCACCTTCAGTTATGAGTAAAACAAACTGGGCTCTTTAACCTTGGGTAGGCAACCAGTATGGAAGAAGGAAAACTCTGAATTCAAACTGTTGAGATTTTGGAATATAAGGTGTGTGCTAGATCCTCGCTCATACTTATAGACTTGCCGAGATCATGTGACCTATTCTCTGGCCAATCACTGGCAGTACTCTGAGGCTGATACAATACTTAAACCACCCTACTGGTCATAATTACTATAGCGCTCTTTGACAACGGACATAGGATTAAATCACTGGACCTTTACCAATACGCAGGATCGGACTTATACGGTTACCAAAGGATCACCAAAGGATTCCATAACATAGGACGTTCTTTAAACCTTATTTCAACTCGCCAAGGATGGCACTTAAAAACTTTACACAAACCTGTTAAACTCTGCATAAGGTATCGACCTTCTGTCGCATCCTTCTTTTGCGTAGGGGTTGATATATATATATATATATATATATATATATATATATATATATATATATGTATGTATATATATATATATATATATATATATATATATATATATATATATATATATATATATATATATATATACTAAATGTTCAGAGAAGAAATCTTCCCTACGACACAAGAGTTTTATTTAAAAAACCTGCCGCAGTTTGAGAGCTCAATGTGTGCTCTTAATTTTAGAGTCACAGAGCAAATATATAAGTAAAGAAATAACAAAAGACTTAGAGATTTACCATTATAGTATATATCAGGGAGCTTAAACAAATAGTCTAACTCTCCCGACTCATCAGATGCAAATGATGAATTCTTTATTACTTTAAAGGCATTTGAAAACAGATTTTTATTTTTTATTTGTTTATTTTTTGTTGTTGCTTTAAATCTGTTTTCAAATGCCTTTAAAGTAATAAAGAATTCATCATTCGCATCTGATGAGTCGGGAGAGTTAGACTATTTGTCTAAGCTCCCTGAAATAGACTATACGGCTAAATCTCTAAGTCTTTTGTTATTTTCTTTACTTATATATATATATATATATATATATATATATATATATCTTATTATAATGGAGATTGTGTGTTTTTCTGTCAGTAACCGAAACTATATTCCTACTCAAGTCACAATTCTCTTAGTTATTGACATCACATTCTCCATGATTTTATTTTTATCTAAACCTCAATTATTAATAAAATTGTCTTACATTATTAATACTGTTAACTAAGTCTACATACTGACAACATGCAATTATATCTATATATACAACAAAATAGCGGTTTACAATGTGAACGGGAAGGCTAATTTGCATATTAATATTTAAAAATCGAATTTAATAAATATGTGCTTAGTATTATTGATTTCTAACTGTTTGGTTTTATTTAATGAATATAAGCAAAAATTTCTTCAATAAATCTTAAAATGAAATCCAAGATAAAATAACTGTCATTTATTCTTTTACTTCCTCTTTTAACTAAATACTTAAATTAGAAAAAATAACAATGAAATACGAGAGTGATGGAAGAGTAAGTTTCAGTTGTTCCATTTTTTATTATACTCCCTCTGTTTCAAATCTTTTATTATACTCCCTCTGTTTCAAATCTTTTTATCTGTATTCTTATTTAGTTTCATTAGCCTTTCTAATTTAATACAATATTTTATTACATTAAAACTTAAATACTTGCACCCGAAGGGTGCATATATTTGCTAGTATATATAAGGAAATTATTTGTAAATATATTT
>CM042172.1:62767518-62775018 GCA_023376005.1 Doryteuthis pealeii | reverse complement strand
GACCTAGAAAGATTTTGCTGTCGCTAAATACAATCGTGAAAGACCACCATTTAACATTGGTGTGAAATTCGCTAGGCATGATATAATAAATCAAGACGAACAGCTCTATTAAAATCATCTGGAATACTTAAAAACGATATGTGTGTGTGTGTGCGTAGATGGCACCGACTGTACCTCTGCAAGAGGGGTAAGGAATCCCCCAATGGGGCCACCTGTTGGCCGTGGGTGGCGAACGCTGTGAATGCTTAAGGATAGAGCACATGGTGAATCAGCAATTCATGGACAATCGGCAATACTCCACTTTGGTCCTATCTTGGGCTAGACGGGCGTCAGAGAGGCCCCCTCCGATCAAATCGGCCTGGTCACATCAAGCCCTAGCACCTATATGATTTTCCTAACCCTATTGCCCTTATGGCAAGCCCCAACCCCTTTTTATCATATGGGTGCTAGAAGGGGGCTGCGGGTCTACATGTCCTGGGAATGACGTTAAACTCTATCTGATGGCGACGGTTCCAGTTTTGGAGGTTTGGGGAATGTGGAGCATCCTTCATCACCATTGCTCCTGCTCCACTCTGACCGCGGGTGGTAGTACCTGTTAGGGTCCCATCTATGGGTTAAATAGAAAAATGTATTTGTAAAAAAAAGTTATTATTCATTAAGAATTGATTTATTTCAAACTTTATCGGCATAAATGAGGTTGATATGGCGTAAACAAAAGGTGGCCCATTGGGGAAGTCTTACCCCTTTGCAGAGGTGCAGTCGGTGCATTCAACGCCTCACCGACAGGGCGGGCGACAAATGTTATGTTAAATATATATATACATACATATACATGAATGCACACAATTACATACACACATACATATACATGTATATGTTAAGTATGGAAGCGCGTGGTGTAATGGTTAAAGTCATGTAAATGGACTTGTCGCCCGAGTTCAAATCCTGGACGTGGTAATTGCATTTCACTTAGCGCTAATACCCTTGAGAATGGTAATGAATCATACCCTCCTCCAGTTATGGATAAATAGTAGGGCAGACTGGGCTTTTAACCTTGGTTAAGCAACCGTCTAGGAGAAGGAAAACTCTGAATTCAAACCTGTGGAACTCCGCTTTAAAAATTGACCTTGTGTCATATCCTGCTCGTGCGGAGGGGTTGGTAAATATGTATATTTTCTATCTGTCTTTTGTATTTTTCAATAGAAATGCCTTTGATCCGGATTAAGCTTTGTCTCAATTCGCTACTAGAATCTTCGAGATATCTGGAATCTGTTACCGTAAAAGATCAAGACACACTTAAGTACGTACACAAAGACACACACAAACAATGACTGGCACACATATACGCGCAGAGAACTTTGATGGGTCTTGTATCTTTAAAACCCAAATTCAACCTGTGGAACTCCGCTTTAAAAATTGACCTTGTGTCACATCCTGCCCGTGCGGAGGGCCTGGTAAATATGTATGTATATATATATTATATATGGTGTGTGTGTGTTAAATATACATATACATGCATATACATAAATGCACACATATACATACACACATACATACATATATGTGTGTGCGTGCGTGTATGCGTGTATGTGTGCTTGTATGTGTGTGTGTGTGTTATTGTGTGTATGTGTGTGCGTGTGTAGCAGATAGTCCGTGTAAAAGCAAAACATAAGATAAAATAATCAGCCAATAAAAAAAAATCTTCCCTCCAATATATTTTCTTTATATTTTCCCGAAACTTCGCATCATTTTTCGCTCCATTTTTTTTTTGCCGCCACTTCTTTCAACAGTTTGCGAATTTTCACAGATAAAATATAACACTAGCCAAGAGCATCAACGAGATGTATGAATATTAATGACAACATCGAAAAAAAAAAAAAAAAGGTCTCCGATAAGATAGCCCGTATTTGGATAGGATCGCTTGTTTGTAACAGCGAAAACAACGAAAGAATCGTCTAAGAATAGAAGGAGAAAAACATTATGGAAATATCAAAAGATATTAAAAGGCGATACAAAGAAGTAATCCGTATTAGAACTATCACAACACACAAACACTGTATTTGTATATATACATGCATAGACATACATACACACACACACACACACACCTATATATATATCTTCTTATTATAATGGAGATTGTGTGTTTTCTGTCTGTAACCGAAACTATATACCACTCAAGTCACAATTTCCTTAGTTATTGACATCTAATTCACCAATGATATTAATTTCATTTAAACTCATTATTAATANCTCTCTTTTATCAATCAAAACACTAAACCACAACTTGTTAACTTATTGTGAAAGTTGCTCTTGCGGATTGGGAAAAAAATATTTTCGATTGGAAGAAGATCAAATATAACCATATAGAAATATTCCTTGTTTTTTTTCGGTCTCTTAGTGACGCCATATTTTGCTGACATTTTTTTACATACACTTGTAGCCTATGTAAAACAATCTTGAATTTTTATCAGATGAAACATTGTCAACACTTTTTGATTGTTTGTTTTGCTTTGTTTTTTTTTTTTGTTTTCTATTTTGTTTTTGTTTCTTTTTGTTTTTTCATCTTATTTTCAATTGCTTTGCATCACGTCTTATTCTGGCTGTCCTTCTACGGCCATTAATAAACGATGCGGATAGGAAATAAAAGTATAAGCTTTCGGCAAGACACGAAACTTCACATTCCATTTGCCTTGGGAAACGTAATAGATGGCTACTGGGTAGTTGCTCTTGTGGACTGATCTACAAATAGAATAATAATAAGAATAAGAATAAGAATAAGAATAAGAATAAGAATAAGGAAGAAGAAGAAGAAGAAGAAGAAAGAAGAAAGATGATGGACAAGAAGAAGAGAAGAAGAATAGCAAGAAGAAGAAGAGGGGTGAGGAGAAGAAGAATAGAAGAATGGCGAGAAGAAGAAGAAGAATGGCGAGAAGAAGAAGAAGAAGAAGAAGAAGAGAAGAAGTAAGAAGAGAAGAAGAAAGAAGAAGAAGAGAAAGAAGGGCTAGAAGAAGAAGAAGAAGAAGAAAGAAGAAGAAGAAGAAGAAGAAAGAAGAAGAAGAAAAGATGGGCTAGAAGAAGAAGAAGAAGAAGAAAGAAGAAGGGCGAGAAGAAGGGCGAGAAGAAGAAGAAGAGAAGAAGAAGAAGAAGAAAGAAGAAGAAGAAGAGAAGAAGAAAGAAGAAGAATGTTCAAATAAAACACTAGTAAAAAAAAAGACGACGTAGAAAAATTAGAAAAAAAGTGGTAAAAATTAGAAGAAGAGAGACAATGAAAAAATAGTAAATGAAAGAATATTAGTAGAAAAAGAGAAGGGGAAAAGAAGAAGGAATTTAAAAAGAAGAAGAAAAGAAGAAATGTAGTTATATTAACTGGAAAGAAAATCGGAATTATAAGGAGAAGAGAAAGAGGAAATAAAAGAAAATAGAGTTAATAATAATAATAATAATAATAATTAATAATATAATAATATGATAATAATCAAGAAGAAAAGAGAAGGAAGAAGAAAGAAGAAGAAGAAGAAGAAAGAAGAAAGAAGAAGAAGAAGAAGAAGAAGAAGAAGAAGAAGAAATCAGCAGACGAATAAATAATAATATATAATAATAATAATAATAATAATAATAATCAAAAGAAGAAGAAGAAGAAGAAAAGAAGAAGAAATCAGAAGACGAATAAATAATAATAATAAATATAATAATATTAATAATAATAATAATAATAATAATAATCAAAAGAAGAAGAAGAGAAGAAGAAGGAAATCAGAAGACGATAAATAATAATATAATATATATAATAGTAATAATAAATAATAATAATAATATATAATAATATAATAATAATAATAATAATAATAAGTATTATAAAAAGATGATCATATGCTGACGATACTGGATATAAATAAAATAAAATAAGATAAAAAGAATGATATATGAAGTGAATGAAAAGAAGTATGGTTTGATTATCGGTGGCAAGAAAAAAGACATTGGGTGATGTAGTGGAAGGGGTAAGTCCATAATAGAGTGAGAAGTTGGAGTTGAGTTGATGTTGGGAGTTTGCAATAGATGCGTGCAAGTGTGCATGTGTTCAATTAGCGCGAACCGTGCCAAAAATGCAATAAGCTCGAAAGCAGGCGCAATAGGGCCCGAAGGGTGGGGGACGAAAAGTACGTACGGCAAGTCAGAAAATAAAAAAATAGCACACTTGGAAACAAACAGAAAATGGGAAACAAAAAAAATAGTTGGGAAGGAACTTATATTTAAAACTAAGGACAAAAGTAAGAAAAAGGCTCTTTTTTAGCTTTTTTTTTTGTTTCGTTTTTTTTTTTTTTTTTTTTTTTTTTTTGCATATAAAGCTTTTTTTACCATCTGGTTGCCTATGGCAACGTCCAGAAGAACCAAGAGACTGGGGCAGGCGAACGTTGGCCACGACGGACAATGTCGAGAAATAGAAGATATGCCAATGGCGGAAAACGCTGGAAAATATAATGTTTGCTGACATTAATGAATAATAATAATATATAATATAATGAATAATAATAAATAAATAATAAATATAGCAGCAGCGCAGTGAGAGCGCAATTGCACATATGGACGAGTAGAAAAAACGACAAAAACTAGAAAATAGAAGGTGTGGAGAAAAACAACTATTGGATACTTCAAAGCGACAAACTGAAGAGATTGCACACGATAAAACATAAGATCATGGCCTAGAAAAGGAAAACTCAATAGAGAAACCGAATCTTGTAATAAATAGCAAACACAATAATCGGAAGATACAAACTATAATCAAAATAAAAGCTAAAATAAATAAAAGCCGCAACAGAATTGCAGTGTAGGTTGGTGTGGAGAGACAGACAGAGCAGACAGACAGACAACAGTAGAGAGACAGAGAGAGAACAGAGAGAATAGAGAGAGACAGAGACGAAATGGTTGATCATATTTTTAAACTCCAACAACATAAAAGGGAGTTTTAAGATTAGGCACAAGTAGCTGGGAGAGGTGATCCACTGAGAATTGTGGCAAGAAGCTCAATTTTGAATGCGACCAAATGGTAATTGCACAAAACCGGAATCCGTTCTAAAAAGGCGCAATAAAATTCTCAGGACGTTTGAGACAGGTCCCCTTAATTCCAGACAGAAGACCAGACCTAGTAAAAAGAAGAAGTTTTGGAACTAGTCGATTTTTGCTGTTCCAGTAGATCACAGGTTAAACTGAAAGAAAAATGAAAGGCGGATAAAAATCTGGACCTTGGCTAGAGAAGTAGGTCATTGTGGAACATTGAGGGCGAAGGTGAATATCGAATTGGTAGTTGGTGGGCACTTGGAACGGTCCCCCAAGGAGTGTGGAAAAGACAGCAGAAATAGAAAATCAGGAAATGATTGAGACGATGGCCCAGACAAACAAAATTCTTAAGATAGCGAAGTTTAACGTCAGAATAGTCCTGGATACTTGCTCTTACTAAGAGCTCCAGTAGAGATCACGAAGCTAATGCTGGCGGGAAAAATATAATATAATTTTGGTTAACTTTATGTAATAAGCTTAAGCTTCATATGTAGTTCAATGATATAAAAGGTTTTAAAAAAGTAAAGTTTGTCGGGGCTGCCTAAAGTCGGTATCAGGCCAAGGCAGCGCAAGGGAGTCTATCCCTTTCAAAGCGCAACTGGAGTTTTCAGCGTCTGAGGTGAGTGCCACACCTACCATCAGCCGCACAGATCCTGTGCTACTCATTACGCTGAGTTGGCGAGGGCGGCGGTATCGAACTAGGAACCTTGTGGTTATCTAGCCGAACCTCACCGACTGAGCTTAACCGCACGCGCAAATACTATCTATATATAATATATCTATATACATTATATTTGCATGAACCCTATAGGCCGATTAAATAATGTAGCATACCAGAATGATTTTCATAGCGTTTTTTACGTTAACGATTCATTAATAGAATCCCCCTAATCTATTAGAAAGATTATGTTTAATGCTATAACCCTTTCTACAAATCAATAGTTCGCTTCATGATTTAAGCAATATTTGTATAATATATATACATTATATATATATATATATATTATGTGTTGTGTGTGTGTGTGTGTGTGTGTGTGTGTGTGTGTATAAGCCATAACAATATGAAAAACCAAATATTCAGTGGGATGAATTTTATCTATGAAGGGATGAATATTTTCTACCTGGTACTTTCCGATATTTTCAATAATATATATATATTATTAGAATAAATATAAATATATATTATATATATTATATATATATGAATGGTTTGGATGAGGCTTGATGATTAGGGTTTTTATCTGCGTTATTCGACTATTTTCTCTCTTCATCTCATTGTACCTGTACAACGTGTCGCCGATATGGGCCCTCCGGTATAGTTTGTAATTGAACGGACCTCGGGAACCTTCTCCGAACCGTGCAAACTCGGGAGCTTCTTGTAATCCCGGGAACATTCTTGTCGTAAATCGAGAGCTATACGAAACTTTGAACCTAATCTCTTTTTCACAGTCCCGTGAGTAATCCTGTTCCTCTTTCCCCGCTAACGCATGGTTGGGGTAAGAAGCGTTAGCTGTGTTAATTATATCTATTTTTCTGCCGCCCGTTGAGCGAGGATTGACCTACAATCTAAGAGATACTGTCACTTAGACTGTCTTTAACTAACTCCCTTTAGTTCACAAGGCAATTGTGTCCAATTGGTTTATTTCTGGACTTTCCGATAGCATTTTTGGATTCCCTGCTCGGTCAAAATATTATTTATGAATCCATTAGTAGGGAGTAGGGGAAGCTCTAGAACTTCATTTTACAAAAAGATTACCAAATCTGGAGAAGATGAAATCGACATAACGTCCCATGTTGGAAGTGGAAGGTTCAGATTTTGGGGAATGTACCATTTCCACATCTTTACAATTTCAGAAAACTTGAAAGTGGGTGGGTGACAATTTTATTTTTTTCTGGATTAATTTGACATGGAATTGCCATAGTTATATAATATATAGTATATATTATATATAGTATATATATATAGGAACGGCGAGATTCTTGGTTCATTACCGACCGTCCAGCGTATGTGTAGCACAGAAATTGTTGTACATTATTAATACTGTTAACATCTACATATCTACATATTAACAAATGCAATTATATTTATATATACAACAAAATAGCGGTTTAACAGTGTGAACGGGAAGGATAATTTGCATATTGATATTAAAAATGTGATTTTATTAAATATGTGCTTAGTATTATTGATTTTTAACTGTTTGGTTTTATTTTAATGAATATAAGCAAAAAATCACTTCAATGAATCTTAAATGAAATCCATTATAACAAGAAAAATAACTGTCATTTTATTCTTTACTTACTCTTTTAACTAAATACTTAAATTAGAAAAAATAACAATTAAAGATGGGAGTGATGGAAGAGTAAGTTTCAGTTGTTCTATTTTTCGATTATACACAACTCTGTTTCAAATCATTTTATCTGCATTCTTATTTAGTTTCA
>CM042172.1:62760018-62762518 GCA_023376005.1 Doryteuthis pealeii | reverse complement strand
TTCAGTGCGGCTAGACATTGCCGACTACCTCAGACTGGAATCAAAACACGACTGATTTTTCCTCAATCAGAATCTCTACAAATCGGGCCATCAGCACATCCCACTTTAAGGAAGGGAATTTTTACTGATATACGTATATACATACATACATTAAAGGCTGCTAGAGTACTCGCAAATACACCTGCACAAGCCGAATCCTTACTACAAAGCCAAGAAAAGGCAGCACGAAATGTCGGCCTGTACGTGAACTCTGATAAAACTGAGTTCATGTCTTTCAAAAACAAAAGCGACATCTCAACCATCGATGGCAAACTCCTAAACTCTGTAGAACAATATAAAACACCCGAAAATGTTAATTACATACTAATAATCTTTCTGTCATTCTGTCGGTATTACCAATTAATTCTAAATTAATTTCAAGGAGTCCATGACTTAAACTAGTTTTCAAAATATCATCCTATACCTTTGTTTTGTTATATATTCCGTGTCAATTATTATCAGTCTCTTAGACTGATATTTTCATCTTTAGTAATCTGTTTTCTTCTTTAATTTCTAAAGCCAAATGATAGCAATGCCAGCCAAGAAAATAGTATTGCTTTATCTTGTCAAGTCAGAATGAACGAAGGTTTTTTTTTTCACAAATGGTGACCCAATAGGTCACTCAGTTATCTAGTATTAATTTAATCTTAAGGGGAAAAAAAGCGAAAAAAATAACGAAAAATAAAAACGAGATAAGGTTAATAGAAAACATAATCTTTGTATTAGAATTTTGCAGTCAAAAGGAAAATACATAATTATGGAGTCCTATATTATCAAGACTTTAAGTGTATTTGATTTTACAAGTACATGAATGTATAGACAATTAAGAACTGGTTAATTTGGCATTAGAGGAAGAAGATAAACGAAGGGGATTTTTAAGAGTTAGAATATCAGTAATTGAAGAAATTGAGAGAATGTAGAAGATGAAGCAAAGAAGGTGGAGGAATAGAAGGGAGAAAGAAAAATAGAAGAAGAAGAAGAAGAAGAAAGAAGAAGAAGAAGAAGAAGAAGAAGAAGAAGAAGAAGAAGAAGAAGAAGATTGCTGAACGATGGCAATACTATGAAGAAACAATTAGAAATGATAGATGATGAAGTAAAGAACTACTTTAAATATACACTCCTACATTTGGGGTGCAGGTGGTTGTCGTCAGTGATGTAATCCGCAGGGTTCATTGGGAAGTTTCGGGTCTTCAAACATCAGACTTACCTCGTCATGCTGACCCTAACAGAGGTGATCAAACTCTGGTACAACCACCAACAATAGCCGCTAAAAGACAATTGACAAGAAAGTTTTTTTATTTTTCTTTATTTTTGAATTTGTCTTGTCAAACATCTTTTAGCGGCTATAAAAAAAATATCATCCTATACCTTTTGTATAAGTTTTTTTTTTTTTGTAAAGTTAGTTAATACATTAAATAAAATAGCGTTTTAAAACCCGTTTAATTCTGAACAGCACAACCACATACATATATATACGTGTGTGTGTGTGTGTGTGTGTGTTTAACGGATTATCGAATAGCTTATTTAAGGAAGATAGACAGTTACTAATGATCAATGTAGAGAGAAAGAAAGGTAAGTATGAACAAAATGAGGTAGATAGAGAGATAAGTAGATAGAGTGATAAGTAGATAGATAGATAGATAGATAGATAAAGAGGCCAATACAAAACAAGTAAATGTGATAAATCCGTACGTCTCAGTATATAAAATTTTTATCTTTCTCTACCCCACATCCTCTCTCTGTCTGTCTGTCTGTCTGTCTGTCTCTCTCTCTCTCTCTCTCTAGTCTTTCTCTCCATAAATATATACAAACACACATCCACATACATATATATGTATGTGTGTGTGTGTGTGTGTGTGTGTGTCTTTTTCTTTTTTACTGATCCACTCTGCCACGAGCAGGATTTAATTCTCGGTCAATCTTTTAGTGTAATTTACTGATTTTAATTCAGAGATTTCTTTTTATTAGAATAGTTGCCAAACCCCCCCCCCACAAAAAAACCCAGTTGACCTATTATTACCTATTATTTACCTATTATTTACCTATTATTATTTACCCTGAGGTAGCATTTTTTTTAAACATGATTTGTGAGTGCTTGAATATCTGAGAAAATGCCAAACCCTCATCGTCAAAATTGGTCGATAGATATGGACGGAATTGGATAGAGAGATAGATAGATAGATAGATAGATAGAAAGAAACAGACAGACGTATGATCAGACTGAGATAGATATGAACAGACGGTGATATCTAGATATCAACACACTGAAATACATAATGAAATAATATAATTTAATATATATATATATATATATATATATATATATATATATATATATATATATATATATATATACATATATATTAAATGTTGTTCTGGTTCCAACGGGAGAAAATTAAATATTTTATAAAAAAGAAGGTCCGTTAAATGTATTATGTTCTCAGAACCTTTTAATTTTTTT
>CM042172.1:62750018-62755018 GCA_023376005.1 Doryteuthis pealeii | reverse complement strand
GTGGCTCCTCACCTCAGACGCCAAAAACAAACTCCTTTTCTGAGCGCCAGTGAAAAGGGGATAGACACCCTCACTATTTGGCTGATACCAACTTTAGGCCACGCCGACGACTTTACTTATACTTATATGTGTGTGTGCGCGTGCGTGAGGGTAGGGTTGGGTGTGTCATGGTTATAATTAATAAATGTACTGGGTTTTTTATAAGCATGAGTGAATGGTGCAAATAATAATTCAAATTCTAAAGAACTGTTGTTGATTTACTGATTTCGTATATTTTGTGTATCAATTAAAGATTTATATAGCAACTAGTCGATCGCTGGCTTGCGGTTCAGAAAATATGGTAGCTCAGATTTTTTTAACTTATATAAACAAACAAAAAAAAGACAAAGATAAAATATTTTTTTAATCATTTTTAAAGTAACATTCCGCCCTGTCGGCTCGGGCGTTAGAATGCACCGACTGCACCTCTGCAGAGAGGTAAGACTCCCCCAATGGGGCCACCTGTTGGCCGTGGGTGGCGACCCGTGATGCTTAAGGATAGAGCCCAGGTGGATGAGCAGTTCATGACATGCAATACTCCACTTTGGCCCTATCTTGGGCTAGATGGGCGGTCAGAGAGGCCCCCTCCGATCAATCGGCTGGTCACATCAAGCCCTAGCACCTATATGATTGCCCCAACTCTATTGCCCTTATGGCAAGCCCCAACCCCTTTTTATCATTTGGGTGCTAGAAGGTGGTGGCTGCGGGTCTACATGTCCTGGGAATGACGTTAAACTCTATCTGATGGTGAGGTTCCAGTTTTGGAGGTTTGGGGAATGTGGAGCACCCCTTCATCACCATTGCTCCCTGGTCCACTCTGACCCGAAGTGGTAGTACCTGTTAGGGTCCCATCTATGGGTTAAATAGAAAAATGTATTTGTAAAAAAATTGTATTATCCATTAAGAATTGATTTATTTCAAAACTTTATCGGCATTAAATGACCCACTGAGGTTGATATGCCGTAAAACAAAAACCAAACTAAAGTAACATTATACAATCATTTGATAGTCAATCAAAATGTATGGTTTAATATCAAACGCTACATACAGAAATCAAGTTTAGTTGTAAATATAATTAAAATAAGAATTGTATGTTGGTATGCACACAATTTTCGATAAATACATATTCATAGATTTGTTTCAAAGTTTTATTTCTGTTAGATTTTGTAATTAATAATACTTAATAATATCAGTTCCGATCTTTAAATATTCCTCTATTATTCCAATTGATAAAATACTAGTATATTTTGTTAAAAATGAATTAAAGATTTATCTTAAAAAAATTGGATAGGTTTACTCATTTTGGGGAGATTCTGTAGGTATATATCCTATATAAAGTAAGTACACACACTTAAGAGCATTATGCACTTATATATATAATATATATATATATATATATATATATGTGTGTGTGTGTGTGTGTGTGTGTGTGTGTATGAAGGTAAGTAAACAAACAAATGTGTTTATTTTTATATGGCTTTAAGCCGATAATTTTTGGAGGATATGTGCTTAATTGTAGTCATACCTAATTTTGAAAATTAATTAGCTAATAATTAATGAATTTGGGCGGGCATATATGTTCAGATGTAAGGCTAAACATTTTCTCGATTTGTTTAGCCTTACATTTGAACATATATGCCCGCCTAAATTCATTAGTTATTAACTAATTAATTTTCCAAATTAGGTATGTCTTCAATTAAGCACATATCCTCCAAAATATATATGTATGTATAGATATGTGTGCGTGTCTGTGTTCTTCGTGTCTACACACATACATATATATATATATATATATATATATATATATATATATATCTGTGTGCATGTGTGTGAGTATGTGTTTGGCCGTATGTGTGAGTATGTGTGCGCGCACGCATATGTTAGTGTGTGTGTGTGTGTGTGTGTGTGTGTGTGTGTGTGTATCATACGCTCTATAGATTTGAGGAATTGAAACTGATGTAGACGGAATGTAACTTCTGTATCATTTTATATAAGTACCTTATATATATATATATATATATATATATATATATAAGGTATATGTATATATATATATATATATATATATATATATATATATATATGTGTGTGTGTGTGTGTGTGTGTGTGTGTGTCTGTGTATGTGTGTGTATGTGTGTGTATCATACGCTCTATAGATTTGAGGAATACAAACTGATGTAGACAGAATGTAACTTCTGTATCATTTTATATAAGTACCTTATATATTATATATATATATATATATATATATATATATATATATATATATATATATATATATATATATATATATATATATATATATATATATATATGTTGTTAACACCCACACCCGTATATATTTGGGGTGGGGGTTCCTTCCTATCTCTGTCAGGTTTGTCTAACATTGGCCATTTATCTATTTTTGCCTGTCAATCGTCGTATCTTCGAGATATGTATTCAATGTTTCTCACAATACGAAAAAAAAATACAAGTTTGTCGCCATCGTGTCTCTGTATATTTCAAAGTGATGGCCCCGCCATTCTTTTTGTCACTGATATTTTTTACCTGAAGCATTTTTATACGACATTCATTCATAGCTTCCACCGCATTTTTTGTTTGTTTTTGTTTTTGTTTGTTTTTTTTTTTTTTCCCGCTTTTTACTTCCCCCTCCCCCCTCATTTTTCCTGTCAAGTTTTTTTTTTTTTTTGCTTCTCTCTTTGTCTTTCATTCCGTTGCTCTCTTCTCCGTTTCTAAATTTCTCATTCATTCACCAACTTTCTCTCTATTATTTTATACAATTGGTGTAATGGTTATTTTCACAGAAAATGGTCTCGGCAAGCCAGTTCAAGTTCTGGTCGAGGCAGTTTCATTTTCTATTCCTGCACACAAATTCTCTGAGGAAAAATGTTGTATCCATCTTTTCTCCTCTCAGCTCTGTGTAAATATTAAGAAAATGGTCTCGGCAAGCCAGGTTCAAGTTCTGGTCGAGGCAGTTTCATTTTTTGTATTTATTCCAGCGCACAAATGCTTCGAGGAAAAGTGTTGTACCATCTCTTATACTCTAATCTCTGTATAAATAGTAAAGTTAAAGAACCCAGTCTGTCCTACTGTTTATCTTCTTCATTTACTAAGATGAGCTAAGTTTTTGCATAGATCCAGCTGTATAGGGCACCCTTCTCCGTTTCTAAATTTCTCACTCATTTACCAATCGTTTATTTGAATTTATAAAGGAATGACTACCTAAAGCTCCAGAACTGAAGACTCCGCAGTGGAAGTGGTTGACCTATTCTAAGCCTTGCTAACAGGGAGACTGATAATTTACACAATTATGATTTCAATTGAATAATATTTTAGAAACAATTTTAGCTTTAATAACTATTCTTAAAAAAAATAAATGACATCGAGTTAAATGATTTAACATTAATACTTCTATTTAATAATAATAATTTGTGTGTATGCAGCTATATTGTTTTCAGGTATCTCTATCCATTATTAATAATTTTTAGACAGATTTGACACGTAGATTGGAATCTAAACAGGTTTTACCACTCCAGGTCAGGGTGGATCTAGGAGTAATTACAATGAATGGGTAATCTACACTCTTCAGGCCCGGAACTGGAACCTCTTTATTATTTTATATCTTGTCTTATTTTGTCATAGTGCAATTGGTGTAATGATTATCTTCTCAGAAAATGGTCTCGGCAAGCCAGGTTCAAATTCTTGTCGAGGCAGTTTGATTTTCTATTCCTGCACACAAATTCTCTGAGGAAAAATGTTGTATCCATCTTTTCTCCTCTCAGCTCTGTGAACATATTAAGGTTAAAGAACCCAGTCTTTCCTACTGTTACATAATTATTAGATTCCTAATATTTATGTACAGTAGTGTAGAAACCAAAATGGCTGTTATAAGTTCAGCCGGCGTCCTTGAAGGATTGAATGACAAGGCTTGACCTCAGTCCTGATCCCCCTTCCGGTGGATACCGTGAGAATCGGTGGAGAAGACCCTCTTCCGGTTTAGATTAGAAAGAGATTTTTAGTCAGATCGAGCAAGACTACGACGGTGGTAAGTCGTGTTATGCACGCGGCCGACTCAATCTGCGCAGGTAGTCTGGTGGGGATTTCGGAATAAAATATGATCTAAGTAAATCGAAGTCTTGTGTTATTATCTAAAAACTACCAATGACACAGGGCTTCTGATAAAGAGAAATCCCTAATGGAAGACCAGACACGAAGTCCCCAGACGAAGTCCAGATGTTAGAAGAGACGCTAGAAGAACTTAAGATATCAAAGATGCCAGAAGAAGAATAGAAGTAAGTAAAGAAAGAGTATACAACAGAAAGAAAGAAAGAAAGTGTATGCTAAAACAAATAACGAAATACAAATGTGTGAAATATTTTAGAAAATCCGGAAATATCGGAATATTACTATTACTATATGTAGTTCAAAGTAAAGGATCTACCAGGTTTCCATAACGATTACCAAGAGAGTGGATAAGTCCCGGGAAAAGGATACCCTTTTACAGTGAGATGTATAGTAAGACATGAAGTGAGAGACAGATCCCACGTGAAATCCAGTTCTAGTTCAAAACTGAAGCCGTCTTCAGTGCTAATGCTCCAAAATTTTGAACTAGAATTGGATTTTAGGTGAGATCTGACTCTCACTCTTTATATCTTGCTATACAACTCACTGTAAAAGAGTATCCTTCTCACGGGACTTATCCACTCTCTTGGTAATCGTTATGGAAACCTGCTAGATCCTCTATTCCTTCCTATTGGTACCCAGAAATCATGAACATTAATCACTCATTGATGTCTATTATTACATAAATCCTCGCTAACACATCCTGCCCTGTCGGCTGGGGCGTTAGAATGCACCGACTGCACCTCTGTAGAAGGGTAAGACTCCCCAAATGGGGCCACCTGTTGGCCGTGAGTGGCGACCCGTGATGCTTAAGGATAGAGCCCAGGTGGATGAACAGT
>CM042172.1:62735018-62742518 GCA_023376005.1 Doryteuthis pealeii | reverse complement strand
ATTTTTCCATGTCATAGTATTATTAGTGCTACTGTATGGCTACACCTCTTAACGGAATGCATAGAGAATGAGCTAGATGGGAGCTGCGCAAGAATGCTGCGTGCAATCTTAAACAAGTCATGGAAACAATACCCCACGAGAAAATAGCTTTACGGCTACTTGCCACATATCATACAGACCATGTGTTTGTGTGTGTGTGTGTGTGTGTGTGGAGAGAGAGAGAGAGAGAGAGAGAGAGAAGAGAGAGAGAGAGAGAGAGGGGGAATAGAGAGGGAATAGAGAGAGAAAGAGAGAGAGAGAGATGAGAATCCGTGCAGTCAGCGCCACCTGATGATAATATAAGGATGGTGCAAAGTTATTAGATACTTTGCATACAAATAACTCCGACGAAGGTTAACGGACAAAGACATTTAATATGTACAGCACATGGATAACAGTAGATACAACGTTCATAGTAAAGAGTACATATAAAAAGAGGTACACAAATAAAGATAAGACACATTCATGAATGATACAGATATACATATATGAGTACACACATGAGACTAGGAATAGTCCATGCTGTGAGGACTTACAGTAATGTAAGGGGGGCGGAGCCCCAACGAGAGGGTTTAGATAGAATCTACCCCATGTGGCTCGTAGTTGCTGAAACAGGAAAAGAGGGTGAAAGGGTTTGAATCCGGCGCTTAAATACTATGGTGCCCTAGCGGGCACCCAGCAAACTAAAGGGGGCAGACAACTCCACAAGGCGAATACAAACTAACGCTACAATAATAATAAGTGTCTGTATTTTTAACGTTTCAATGTTATTTAAAAAATAAAACAGATAAATAAAAACTCCAAAGCAAGTTATGTGAATGCTTTATTTCTATGGATTTTTTTTTCTTCTTCTTCTTCGAGAGCAAGTGTGATCTCAAGCTAAAAATGAATAAATAAATAACGTAAATAATATATTTTTAATGCTTTTGTTCACCTGTCTCGGAGTTTGCGCAATATTACTGAAATCATCTCAGAGTAGAGCGTTAATTCTGGTTCCACCTTCACCAAATTCGGTCTTACATCTTTCATGACGATGCCCTTTCTTTTAATAGCAGGTGCTTTCATGTACAAAACATAACAAAAACCCATTTCACAAAGACATTTACGCTTACTTTAATCGTTTATTTTGGAATGGCTAGATAGTAGCTATTGACATGGTACAGCATATTGTTCATCCATTTGGCTATTATCTTTTAATATGTAAAAAGAAAGGCGTCCGTGTCAAATCCTAACTCGAAAACATGTGTTTATATAACTCATCGTTACGTTTTTCTTTCTTTTTAGCAACTAAGGATTGGAGTTAGAAATATTGATATTCGTTTGTGTGTGTCTTTGTATGCGTTTTTCAAGAAGCCTTTCTGATATAAATGTACATAATCTCGAAAAAGGTGTTTCGTTATTTTCAGTAAACCGAGGTCGAGATGGATTGCAATGAAAATGCCTTACTAATTTTTACATTCTTTTTTTTATTCGTTTCATATCCTTTATGCGTACTTGTTGAAAAGTATTTGGAAACTTTTGCTCATGTTACAATTATCTGCGTTATTCGGACTATTGTCCTCATCTTTATTGTTATCAGTACAACGTTTCGGCCGATATGCCCTCCGGCCTTCTTCAGGTATTTCTTGTCGGACTCAGTGTTGCAAGATGGGTATATTCCTGACCCTTGTGAGCTAGGACTACTAATGGAAGGAGGAGGAATAAATAACAAAGACTTAAAAAATAGTGATGACCCAAAAGAGGAGAGCGATGGTTTGACCGTAGCGTAACCCCGAACGGAGAATTGACCGCAGGCGGAAGTCGGGTGTTGACCGGAAGTCACGTGGTGACGTGAGGAAAAAAAGAAAGGGTTCGTCCTCTTTTTGCCGGCGGCGGTCGTAGGGTACGGACCTCATGAGAGCCCAGTAATCTAGTAGTGTTCTCTCTCTCTCTTTCTCTCTGCCTTTCCTCTCTCTGGTAGGAGCCCACTATACGAGCACGAAAATAAAGGCTGGCAGTTGTGACGACATGTTTCTCGTGTTATGATTTTTTATCGGAGTTTTAGTACCAAGAAAGAAAAAAGGACTACGGTACATTTAGTGCCGTGAATATTACAACGTAACACTCAGGCAACTTCTCGGACACATGGCTTAGTGGATAAGGTAGTTAGGTTAAGACAGTTCTAAGTGACAGTTATCTCTGGATTCCAGGTTCAATCCTGATCAAGGGCAGCAGTTACATAGAATAATAATTAACACAGCTTAACGCCCCTACCCCAGCTATGGTTAGCGGAATAAGAACAGGATACCCCCGTGGATTGAATAAAGGGTTAGGTTCAAAGTTCTGTGATGTCCCCCGATTACGACAAGGAGGTTCCCGATTACGACAAGAAAGTTCCCGAGTCCGAAAAGAAAGTTCCCGAGTCCGAGAAGGTTCCGAGTCCGACAAGAAATACCTGAAGAAGGCCGAAGGGCCTATCGGCCGAAACATTATACAGATAACAATGAAGATGAGGACAATAGTCCGAATAACGCAGATAATACGAAGCAAATTATGACATTAAATAACATATAAATGGTTGATGTGTCGTTAAATAACTCAAGCCAATCAAAATCCTACCTAGATTATATCATATCTATATAATATTATACTAGCAAAATAAAAAAACACCCTCCGGGCGATGTAAAAATAGATTTTTGAAACATATTACCTGCGGGGTGGGGGTTAAAAATTCAATGTCAGCGAGTTTGTACCCTAAGTAAGTAAAATCATCAAATTCATTAAAGGATTAAAAAATAAAACAATTTGAAATGTAAACTTTAAATATGTATTAAAATAAAAAAAACTATATATAGATATATAATACCAGTCATGGATTTATTAAAACTTGTTTTAAAAAACAATGAGGATTGTCTAATGTTGCATGTTCAAATTTTGAGTTTATTTATTCTTATGACGATTTTGGGTAATGTGACGTAAGCAGTGACGTAGTTTTTGTTACAGACAAAAACCGGAAGCGAATCTCCATTATTAATAGATTATATCATAGCATATAATCATATCTGGATTTTATATAACAGACTTTTCATATTAGATATACATACACACCGCCAATACTTACACACACACTAACACACACGAGAACGAACTCTTCTTTCACCATTCCTTTCTTTTTTTTATTTCTCTGAATATTTGAGATGAGGCTTGGTGATTAGTATTATTATCTGCGTAATTCGGACTATTGTCCCTATCTTCATTGTTATTTGTACAACGTTTCGGCCGATGGCATATCGACCTTCTTCAGGTATTTCTTGTCGGACTCGGGAACCTTCTCGGACTCGGGAAACTTCTTTTCGAACTCGGGAACTTTCTTGTCGTAATCGGGAGCCATCACGGAACTTCGAAATTAACCCTTTATTCAGTCCTCGGGGGTATCCTGTTCTCATTCCGCTAACAATAGCTGGGGTAGGAGTTGTGTTAATTATTTTTCTATGTTACTGCCTCTACTCAGGATTGAACCCAGAATCCAGAGATAGTTGTCACTTAGAACTGTCTTAATAACAATAAAGATGGGGACAATAATTCGAATAACGCAGATAATACTAATCCTTTTTTTTTTCATTATCCTCTCTTTCAGCCTTCCTCTCTACTTTTTCAGGTTTTCCTTATTTCTGACTCCAGCCGTAATTATTTTTTTCCTTCTCCTTTTATTCAAAACTTTTCTTTTCTTTCATTCTCACACTCATTCTCCGCTTTTCTCTTTCCCTTTTTGACTTTTTTTTTATTTCCAACACAATTCAATGATCACATTTTTCATATGTAATGTGCAATTTTGCTTGAATGTTGTTTTTTTTTTCACAGCAAGTTTTATAGAAAAACAATTTTTCTAATTATTATTATTATTATTATTATTATTATTATTATTATATATAGCTTTATTTTTCCTTTCTCGTTCACAGTACAAACTGTTATTCTTTTCTCCTACTTATTCCATCCTTTGTTCTCTCTCCTCTCCCCTCTCTCTCTCTCTCTCCCTTTTCTCCTCCTCCTTTCTCATTCACAGTACTTATTCCATACTTTGTTCTTTCTTTCTTTCTCTTCCTCTCTCTTCCCCACTCTCTCTTTTTCTCTCTCTCTCTCTCTCTCTCTCTCATTCTATCTCTCTCTCCTTTCTCTTCTCCTTCTTTCTCGTTCACAGAACAAACTGTTAGTCTTTTCTCCTACTTATTCATCCTTTGTTCTTTCTCTCACTCCCTCACTTCCTCCTCTCTTTCTTTCTCTCTCTCTCTCTCTCTCTCTCTCTCTCTCTCTCTCTCTCTCTCTCTCTCTCTCTCTCTCTCGTCCTTGTCTCCTCTCGTTCACAGTACACGCTTTTATTCTTTTCCCCTACTTATTCCATCATTTGTTCTTTCTTTCTTTCTCTCTCTCTCTCTCTCTCTCTCTCTCTCTCTCTAACTCTCTCTCTCTCTATTTCTCTCCCTTCTCCCCCTCCTTTCTCGTTTACAGTACAAACTGTTATTCTTTTCTCCTACTTATTCCATCCTATAATATCTCTCTCTCTCTCTCTCTCTCTCACTCCTCCTCCTCCTCCTCTTCTCAACACTTATTTCCTTAATTTTTTCTACTTCTCATTCTGGCATTCTTTTTTATAAAACGTATATTTTTCATTTCCGCCTACTTACTTTTTTCATACTTTCATTCAACTTCTTTTCTTTCTTTTATTTCTTATTCTCTTTCCAGTTTTATTTGTCCTTTCTCGTTCTCATTACAATGTTCTTTTTTTAATTTACCTCCTTCACGTTCTTTTTTTTTTTTTTTTTTCGTTCTTATTTTCGTTCCAGCCTTCATTTTTTCGTTCATCTTTTTTTTCGTTCTTATTTTCGTTCAGCTTCATTCGTTCATCATTTTTTATTTTTCGTTCATCATTTTCGTTCCAGCCTTTTTTTTCGTTCATCTTTTTTCGTTCTTATTTTGTTCCAGCCTTCATTTTTCGTTCATCTTTTTCGTTCTTATTTTCGTTCCAGCCTTCATTTTTTCGTTCATTTTTTTCGTTTCTTATTTTCGTTCCAGCCTTCATTTTTTCGTTCATTTTTTTTCGTTCTTATTTTCGTTCCAGCTTCATTTTCGTTCATTTTTTCGTTCTTATTTTCGTTCAGCCTTATTTCGTTCATTTTTTTCATTTTTCGTTCTTATTTCGTTCCAGCCTTCATTTTTTCGTTCATTTTTTTTTTCGTTCCACTCATCATTTTTCGTTCATTTTTTTTTCGTCCTTATTTCGTTCCAGCCTTCATTTTTTCGTTCATTTTTTTTTCGTCTTATTTTCGTTCCAGCCTTCATTTTTTTCGTTCATTTTTTTTTCGTTCTTATTTTCGTTCCACTCATCATTTTTCGTTCATTTTTTTTTTCGTTCTTATTTTCGTTCCAGCCTTCATTTTTTCGTTCATTTTTTTTTCGTTCTTATTTTCGTTCCAGCCTTCATTTTTTCGTTCATTTTTTTTTCGTTCTTATTTTCGTTCCACTCATCATTTTTTCGTTCATTTTTTTTTTTCGTTCTTATTTTCGTTCCAGTCTTCATTTTTTCGTTCATCTTTTTTTCGTTCTTATTTTCGTTCCAGCCTTCATTTTTTCGTTCATTTTTTTTTCGTTCTTATTTTCGTTCCAGCCTTCATTTTTTCGTTCATTTTTTTTCGTTCTTATTTTCGTTCCAGCCTTCATTTTTTCGTTCATCTTTTTTCGTTCTTATTTTCGTTCCAGCCTTCATTTTTCGTTCATTTTTTTCGTTCATTTTGTTCCAGCCTTCATTTTTTCGTTCATCTTTTGTTCGTTTATTTTCGTTCCAGCCTTCATTTTTGTTCATCTTTTGTTCGTTCTCCAGCCTTCATTTTTTTCGTCATCTTTTTTTGTTCTTATCTTCGTTCAGCCTTCATTTTTTCGTTCTTTTTTGTTATTATTTTCTTCCAGCGTTTGTTTTTTTCTTTTTTTTTCTTCTTATTTTCATTCCAGTCTTCTTTGTGTTGCTCTTTCTATTCAGACCTTTTTTCCTTCTTCTTTTTTATTTCTTTTCTTTTCTTTTCTTTTTTTTTTTTTCATTTTGTCTTATTCTAATTTGAGTCTATTCTTTCATTTTCTCCTAACCGCGTTTGCTTTTATTTTTCATTTTATTCTTCTTCCTTTAGTTTTTTTTTCTGTCTTTCAATTCTCATGTTCATCTTATTCCTCATTCTTTTCCGTTTTTATTCTCATTCCATCAGTATTCATTTCTGTTGTCATTCTTATTCTATAAATCCTCTTCTTTCTTTCTTTTGTCTCATTCCCATTCCAGTCTCCTTTTTAAAAATTTCATTCACATGCAGAATCTATCAATATTTATCTATTTATTTCTTATCACTCAATCTGAGTTTTTTTTTTCATTTTCTTTTTTCTTCTTCCTCCTCCTCCTCCTCCTCCTCCTCCTCCTCCTTGTCATTCACCTCCTCCTCTTCCTCTTACCTATTTCTTCACTCCCTCAATTCCGTCGTATATTTTCTTCTTTTTTTTCATTTCACCCCTTAACTCCATTGCCATTTCAGTCTCGGAAGACTATGATAGAGACTGAAATGCAATGGAGTTAAAGGGTGAAAAAATAATAATGAGTAAATGAATATATATATATTATATATATATATATATATATATTATATATATTATATATTAAATTTTTTTATTTGAAGGCACTTACAACGCATGTCGCATAAAATTCGATACTTTTTCTTATAGAAAATGAACTTGACAAGTGTAATCCCGGCAAAGGATATATATATATATATATATATATATATATATATATATATATATATATATATATATATATACGACGGAATTGAGGGAGTGGAGAAATAGATAAGAAGAGGAAGATGAGGGGGGGGAATACAGAAGGAGTTGAAAAGAAGAAAAAAGAAAATATTGTTTGCCTTATTCAAATCTTGGCATTGTCAATCTACATACATAACTAACTCTGTAGATTTCAATTCCTATATACACTTTGTCCATTTTGTATATACTCTCTATACTCTTGATTCAAACATGTTTTAGAGAAAGATCTTAAAACATAAGTTTTTACTTATACATTCATTTCAGCAATCCCAATAGATAAATCCATATTCACCACCCCCAAAATATATCTCAGCGAGACACTCTTTTCAAACGTCTCTCTCGATTTTTTTTGATAGGATCCGTCTTAAAAATTGACTAAATGAAATATGTAAAACATATATAAAATACATGGATCATTCTTTTACTTTTTGTACGTCATAAAAATTCATATTAATATCTGCAAATTTAAAAAAAAAGGGTTTTAGGGGCAAAAGATTCTTGTTAAAGAATTCCTCTCTTGGTTGCCTTATTAAAAAGAGAAAAAATATCAAAGTGCATTTTAAATAAAGCAATATTCAGTCTCTATAATCCTGTGTCTCATACTGACATTGTTCTGATTATGAATAAAGG
>CM042172.1:62727518-62730018 GCA_023376005.1 Doryteuthis pealeii | reverse complement strand
AGAAAAAATTGCAAAATATCTAAAATATGGTCTTATTTTCTGACAGAAAAAAAAAAAACTTGCAAAATAGAATCTTGCTCCTGGTTTTAATACAACATACTTAAGAGAATGGTTTTATATATATATATATATATATATATATATTATATATATATATATATTGGGATATATTGGGAGAATATGTGCTTAATTGAAGTCGTACCTAATTTTTGAAAGTTAATTAATTAATAATTAATTAATTAGGCGGGCATACCTATCTATCTAAAATTAATTAGTCGGGTTTCGAATCACGCACAAGGCTGTCTTCCTATCTATAGCTCTGCTGATGAGGCCTAATAGGCCGAAATGTACATACAGAGATTGATTTTTCTCGATTTGTTTGGACTTACATTTGAATAGGTATGCCCGCTAATTAATTAATTATTAATTAATTAACTTTCAAAAATTAGGTACGACTTCAATTAAGCACATATTCTCCCAAAAATTGTCGGCTAAAAAAAAAGCCATATCATAAACACACCGCTTGTGTATTTACTTCAGAGCGTTCGGCTAGAAATCACAAGGTTCCTAGTTCGATACCGGTCCTCGCCAACTCAGCATATGAGTAGCACAGAGATCTGTGCGGAAAAGTAAGGAGCTGATGGTAGGTGTGGCGCTCCACCTCAGATGGTAAAACAATCTCCTTGGTCTAGCGCTATTGAAAAGGGGATATACTCCCTCGCTGACTGGCTGATACCGACTTTAGGCCGCCCCGACGACTTTACTTTTTACTTATATATATATATATATATATATATATATATATATATATATTATATATATATATATATAATATATATATATATATATATATATATATATATATATATATATATATATATATATATGTATATATATATATATATTATAATATATATATATTATATATTTATATATATATATATATTATATATATGTAAAATATATATGTATATTATGCACACACACACACACATGCACACACACACACATATATATATATATATATTATATATACATACATACATACATATATATATATATATATATATATATATATATATATATATATATATATATATATATACAGAAAAATACGGCGTTAATGTCATGTTAAAAGGCAACCTAAATAGATAGATAAACAGATAATAATAGACTGATAGATAGATAGATAGATAGACTGAAATAGTAAACTTTATAAATGATTAGAGAAATACAAGACTGAAAACTTGATATTGATGAAGAAAGCGTGCCAGTGTCGTGATTAACTGCAAGTAAATTGCTTAAAATTTCTAATTTGACATTCAACTTATTTGTTTTTTTTTGTGTTTGTTTGCTGTTATATTTTATTGTTTGTTTTTTTTTTTTTTTTTGTTTTGTTTTGTTTTGTTTTTTTTTTCATGCGACACAATGTCGAACTTAAGACTCCCTTCGGCGTTGCACAACTTCTAAAGGCGATTTAACTTTTACCAAATGTTACTTTTTGTTATTTTCAGCTCATAAGCGCATAGATACTTAGATTGAACAAATGTGAAAAGTATAAACATGACACAAACTCACACTCCTAAATACACACGCAAATATATATATATATATATATATATATATATATATATATATATATATATATATATATATATATATACGTGTGTGTGTAATAGATTTGTCTGATTTATAGAAAGGTTTTTAGCATTTCCTCTTTTAACTTTATATTTATCCACGTTACTTTTACGCATGACACGTCGAGATGCCATTTAGAGTTGAATTTTTATTTTGCATATTATGGAGGCGCTCGTTTTGTCATGGCTATCGTCGTAGCAAATGGACTCAGCGAACCGAGTTCAAATCCTGGATGAGACTGTTGGCATTTCACATATCGCTAATACTTATGGAAAAGGTATGGATTCAAATGTTCTTCCTTCACTTATATTTAAATAGTTGAGCAGATTTAGCTCTTTGAATTCCTCACGGCAACCGGTCTAGCGAAAGGGAAATCTCTGAATTCAGACCAGTTAAACCCCGCTTAAAAATTGACCTTATATCACATCCAGCTTGTGTGGAGGGGTTGGGTAAATATATTTGCATTTCGATAAGCCTGGTTCAAGGCAGAGTATATAGCGTTTTTTTTTCTCAGGATGAACTTTAAATATTAGCCGCGTGGACATAGTCGTACATTTATAAAACAGCTAAAGATTATTAACGATACAATAATAGTGTCCTGGGTATAGCATTAAACTATATCCAGTGGTGAGGCTCTAGCTCGGGGTTGGAGAGTCATATTTTTGTTCCTATTTCTTTCAAGTCTACCCTCACTCAGAATTTTTTGTTCAAAATTAAACATCTTCTATTAATAATGGAGATTGTCTGTATTTCTGTCTGTAACAAAAACTACGTCATAGCTCTACATCATATCTTACGTCACAGCTTACGTCACCATATTCTTATGCTATATACACCCAAAATTTGAGTAAGCAATTTCAAA
>CM042172.1:62715018-62722518 GCA_023376005.1 Doryteuthis pealeii | reverse complement strand
GCTAATCATCTACAGAGACGTATTCTTGAAGGAGTAGTCCACACTCCCCAGAGCTCCAGAATTGAAACTTCATCATTAGATGCAGTTTAACGTTACAACCAGGACATATGTAAATAGGAAGATAAGAGAAATAGTAAGAAAGAAAAAGATAGAATATATATATATATATATAATATATATATATATATATATAATATATATATATATATATTATATATATATATATATATATACTACCATCCCCAACGAGCAGAATGTAACACAAGGTTAAATTCTTAAGCAGAGTTTTCCTTTTTCTAAATTGGTTGCCTAACCAATCCCATTTAACCCTTGTATTTGTCCTAGGCTGGTGGAAATAGGTAAATTTCCCAATGTATACAGCCTTCTCCATGATTTGAACTTGTCTCGCCATATCCATTTACGATAACGATAACTATTACACCACGCGCCTCAACAAAAAGATAGAATATACGAAACAAGGGAGAAGAGAGAGGGGGGAAAGGAAGAGGAAGAGAGAGGGGGAAAGACAAAGAAAGAGAGAGAAAGAGAGAGAAAGAGGAAGAGAAAGGGGAATAAGAGAGAGAAAGAGGAAGAAAGAGGAGAAAAGAGAAAGAAAGAGAGATCAAGAGAGAAAAGAGGAAGAGAGAGGAGAATAAGAGAAAAGAGAGAGAAAGAGGAAGAGAGAGTGGAAAGAGAAAGAAAGAGAGAGAAAGAGGAAGAGATAGGGAAATAAGAGAAAGAAAGAGAGAAAGAGAGAGAAAGAGGCAGAGTGAGGGGAAAAAGAGAAAGAAAGAGAGAGAAAGAGGAAGAGAGAGGAGGGAAAGACAAAGAAAGAGAGAGAGAAAGAGAGAGAAAGAAGAAGAGAGAGGGGGGAAAGAGAGAGGAAGAGAGAAACAGAGGAAGAGAGAGGGGAATAAGAGAAAGAAAGAGTGAAAGAGAGAGAAAAAGGAAGAGAGGGGAAAAGAGAAAGAAAGAGAGAGAAAAAGGAAGAGAGGGGAAAGAGAGAAAGAGAAGAAGAGAAGAAGAGAAGAGAGAGAAAGGAGAGAGAGAGAAAGAGGAAGAGAGAGGGGGAGAGAGAGAGCAAGAGAGAAACAGAGAAAGAGAGAGGGGAATAAGAGAAAGAAAAGGAGTGAAAGAGAGAGAAAAAGGAAGAGAGGGGAAAAGAGAAAACAAGAGAGAACAAGAGAGAGAAAAAGAAAGACAGAGGAGGAAAAGAGAAAGAAAGAGAAAAATGAGAGAAACAGAGGAAGAGAGAGGGAATAAGAGAAAGAAAAAGAGAAAGAGAGAGAAGAGGAGAGAGAGGGAAAAAGAGAAAGAGGAAGAGAGAGGGAATAAGAGAAAGAAAGAGATAGCAAAAGAGAAAAGGAGGAAGAGAGAGGGGGAAAAGAAAGAAAGAGAAAGAAAGAGAGAGAAAGAGAGAGAAATAGGAAGAGAGAAAGGAAAAAGAGAAAGAAATAGAAAGAAAGAGAGAGAAAGAGGAAGAGAGAGGAGAAAAGAGACAGAAATAGGAAGAGAGAGGGGAATAAGAGAAAGAAAGAGAGAGAAAGAGGGAGAGAGAGGGGGAAAGGAAGAAAGAGAAAGCAAGAGAGAGAAAGAGAGAGAAATAGGAAGAGAGAGAGAGAGAGAGGAAAAAGAGAAAGAAATAGAAAGAAAGAGAGAGAAAGAGGAAGAGAGAGGGAAAAGAGACAGAAATAGGAAGAGAGAGGGGAATAAGAGAAAGAAAGACAAAGAAAGAGAGAGAAAGAGGGAGAGAGAGGGGGAAAAAGGAAGAAAGAGAAAGCAAGAGAGAGAAAGAGGAAGAGAGAGGGGAAAAAGAGAAAAAAGAAAGAGAGATAGCAAGAGAGAGAATGAAATGTAGACGTACAGAGAGAAAAAAGTTTAACACAGACACGGAGACTTAGCGGGAAGTTCTCTCGAAATTTTACACGCTTTATTCTCAACACGGAAACAAAAGAAAATTGTGTGACCAGCGTTTTAAAAATTATTCTTCAATTTCAAATTGAATTATTGATTTCTTCGAGTTTCTTTTCTCACTTTACCATTTTTCTGTCTCCTAAACATGAACGTTACCTTTACACTTAAAAAAATAATAATCGTGTTCGTCTTAAACTTTCACAGAATTTTATTTTTTTTATCTGAATTTTCAATTTCTGTCACTTAGTCTCAAGTGAAGGCCAACAGCCAATAAGAGTGAGAAAAAGTGTATAATAATAATAATAATAATAATAATAATAATAATAATAATAGGAGTAAATAATGATAATAATAATAATAATGATAATAATAATAATAATAATAATAATAATGATAATGATAATGATATTAATAATAATAATAATTGCTGCACAAAATAATGCCATAAGGACAAACTACATTAAAGCGAAAATTGATAAGACCCAACAAAATAGTAAATGTACACTTTGCGGTAATAGAGATGAGACTGTTAACCATATACTCTGCGAATGTAGCAAACTAGCACAACGAGAATACAAAACTAGACACGACTGGGCTGGGAAGGTGATCCACTGGGAATTATGCAAAAAATTAAATTTTGACCACACAACAAAATGGTATATGCATAAACCAGAATCTGTTCTTGAGAACGAAACGCACAAAATTCTATGGGACTTTGAGATAAAAACGGATCACCTTATCCCAGCAAGAAGGCCAGACCTAGTGTTGATTAACAAAAAAGAAAGAACTTGTCAACTGGTGGATTTTGCAGTGCCAGTAGATCACAGGGTGAAGTTAAAGGAAAATGAAAAAAATTGACAAATATCTGGACCTTGCCAGAGAACTGAAAAAGTTATGGAATATGAAAGTGAAAGTTATACCAATTGTAGTTGGTGCACTTGGAACAGTCCCAAAAGGATTAGAAAAGGGCTTGGAAAGTTTGGATATCAGAGGAAGGATTGAAACCATTCAGAACACTGCACTGCTGCAATCTGCCAGAATACCCAGAAGAGTCCTGGAGACCTGAGGAGACTTGGTGTCACTCTGACTCCAATGAAAGACCATCAGCTAAAACTGATGGGAAAACTCAAAAGGAAATAATAATAATAATAATAATAATAATAATAATAATAATAATAATAATAATAATGAATATAATAATAGTAATATTGATTGACAAGAAAAAGAGAACCTGTCATCTTGTGGATTTTGCTGTCCCAGCCGACCACAGAGATAGAGAAAAGATAAACAAATACTTAGACCTTGCCAGAGAACTGAGTAAGTTGTGGAACATGAAGGTGAAGGTCATACCAATTGTAATTGGTGCCCCTGGAACAATCCCCAAAGCACTGGAGAATAATTTGGGGGAACTAGAAATCAGAGGAAGAACCGAGACCATCCAAAATACAGCGTTGTTGGGATCGGCTAGAATACTCACAAGAGTCTTGGAGACCTGAGGAGACTTGCTGTCACTCAGCCTCCAGCAAACCACCAGCTAATAATAATAATAATAATAATAATAATAATAATAATAATAATAATAATAATCGGAATCGGAATCGGACAATGTACTATGCTAGTAATAAAACATGGGGGAAGAAAATTAATGGACGAAATACAACTACCAAACCAGGACACTATAAAATCAATTGAAGAAAAAGAAAGTTTAAAATACTATGGAATTTTAGAAGCAGACAATATCAAGCAAACAGCGTTACACTTGCCTCAAAACAGCCCATGTTATTAGTGCGTTTAAAATCCAGCAATTTGTCTTTTATATCACAAAGAAATAAAGTTTTACGTAATATATGCTCTGGTTAATTTGCATACTGGTTTTAACAAAACTGAGTTTAACAAATAACTACTTGGTTTTATTGATCTCTAATATCATTGTTTTATTCGCAGCGTATTAGGATCAATCCTATGAATGATTTTATATAGAAACCAATTAAAATCTTATTATAATGGAGATTGTGTGCTTTTTTGTCTATAACCGAAACTATATCACTACTCAAGTTACATTTCCCTTAGTTATTGACATCACATTCTCAATGATTTTATTTTTATTTTAACCTCTATTATTAATAAAATTGTTTTACATTATTAATACTGTTAACCATATCTACATACTAACAACATACAATTATGTTTATATATACAACAAAATAGCGGTTTACAGTGTGAAGGTGAAGGCTAATTTGCATATTGATATAAAAAGATCGAATTTAATAAATATGTGCTTAGTATTATTGATTTCTAACTGTTTGGTTTTATTTTAATGAATATAAGCAAAAATCTCTTCAATGAATCTTAAATGAAATCCATTAACAAGAAAAAATAAGTGTCATTTTATTATTTACTTCCTCTTTTAACTAAATACTTAAATTAGAAAAAATAACAATGAAAGACGAGAGTGATGGAAGAGTAAGTTTCAGTTATTCTATATTTCGATTATACCCCCCTCTGTTTCAAATATTTTTATCTGCATTCTTATTTAGTTTTATTAGCCTTTCTAATTTAATATGATATTTTATTGCATTAAAACTTAAATACTTGCACCCGGGGGGTGCATATATTTGCTAGTATAACTAAAATAAGTGTAATCTTTTTATATGCGTTCTTACTTAGTTTCGTTAACCTTTCTAATTTAATATTTTACATTACATTAAAACTAAAATACTCAGGCCTGGAAGGCGCATGCAGACAATATCAAGCAAACAAAGATGAAAGGAAAAGTTTTTTTAAATACCTCAGAAGAAAAAGAAAGCTCTTAGAAACCAAGCTCAACAGCAGAAATCTTATCAAAGGAATAAATACCTGGGCCGTCCCCTTTATAAGATACTCTAGGCCATTCTTACAATGGACAAAAGAAGAACTCAGACAGATTGACTAAAGAACTAGGAGATTAAAGATATGCACAAGGCTCTACACCCTAGAGATGATAGAGATAGGCTATATGTACCAGGAAAATAAGGTGGAAGAGGTCTTTCCAACATGAAGGACTGCGTAGAGGCCACAATCCAAAGACTCAAAGAATACACGAAAAAGAGCAAAGAAAGATTACTTATGACAGCCAACAACAGCAGATGTAATATATGGACAAACAGAAAAACAACGAAAACAAGAAAACAAAGATTGGAAGAAAAACAATTATATGGACACTTCAAACGACAAATCGGAGAGGTTTCACGTGAAAAGACTTGGGCATGGTGAAGAAGAGGAAACCTCAACCGAGAAATTGAATCACTCATGATTGCTTCACAAAACAATGCCATAAGAACAAATTATATCAAAGAAAAAAATGATAAGACGCAACAAAACAGTAAATGTAGACTGCGCGGTGACAGAGATGAGACTGCAATCCATGTATTAAGCGAATGTAGTAAACTAGCATAACGGGAATACAAAGCTAGGAACGACTGGGTTGGGAAGGTGATCCACCGGGAATTAGGCAAAAAATTAGATATTTACCATACAACAAAATGGTATATGCATAAACCAGAATCTGTTCTTGAGAATGAAACGCATAAAATTCTATGGGACTAATCAGCTTTTCCCGGTCAGAGGATCTGACTTAGTAATGATAAACAAAAAAAAAAAGATAACTTTAAAACTGGAAGATTTTACAATCCCAGCAGATCACATGGTGTAGGCGAAAAAAGACGAAAAGATAAATAGATACGTGGATCTTGCCAGGGAATTGAGAAAACTGTGGAATATGAGGGCGAATTTTATACTGATTTTAGTTGTTCCCCTTTATCAGCTCAACATCTGAATCTACTGTCCTTTCTCGAAGATACTACCGTATTATTTGGATTATTCGGACTATTGTTTAATTATAAAAATCATACATAAGTAAAAAGGTAGATATTCTAGGTAAAACAAGATATTAGGTTAATAAGTAAAAAAGTAAGTAAAGTCATCGGGGTGGCCTAAAGTCGGTATCAGCCAGTCAGCGAGGGAGTCTATCCCCTTTTCAATAGCGCTAGACCAAGGAGATTGTTTTTTTAGCATCTGAGGTGGAGCGCCACACCTACCATTAGCTTCTTACTTTACCGCACAGATCCCTGTGCTACTCATACGCTGAGTTGGCGAGGACCGGTATCGAACTAGGAACCTTGTGGTTTCTAGCCGAACGCTCTACCGACTGAGCTAACCCGGCTCCTTTTTTAATTATTAATTATTAATTATTAATTTTTTAATTATTAGGTTCATAAGTTCCCAAAATTCTCACTGAAGTGTCCAAATGGACACATAGCGCAGTGGATAAAGGCGTTGTGTTACGACAGTTCTAAGCGACGGTTATCTTTGCAGGTTCTATCCTGGTCAAGGGCGATAGTTACATAGAATATAAATTTACACAGCTTAACACTTGTACCCAGCTATGGTAAGCGGAATGAGAACATGATACCGACGTGGATTGAATAAAGGGTTAGGTTCAAAGTTCCGTGCTGGCTCCCGATTACGATAGAAGGTTCCCGCGTTCGAGAAGGCTCCCGAGTCCGACAAGAAATACCTGAAGAAGGCCGGAGGGCACAACGACCGAAACGTTGTACAGATTACAATAGAAAACATAATAGAATAATTGGAAATCAGAGGAAGAATCGAGACCATCCAAACAACAACACTATTAAGATCGGCTAGAATACTCAGAAAATTCAGAGACCTGAGGAGACTTGTTATCACTCAGCCTCCAGTGAAGGACTTCTAGTTTAGGTTGGTGTGAAAAACTCTTAAGGTTGTGAAATAGTCCCAGTAGATCACAGGGTGAAGATGAAGGAAAACGAAAAAATGGACAAATACCTGTACCTTGCTAGAGAACTGAAAAAAAAGATATGGAATATGAATGTCAAAGTGATGCCAAATGTAGTTGGGGCACTTGGAACGGTCCCAAGAGGCTTGGGAAAGGGACTGGAAAATCTGTAAATCAAAGGAAGAATTGAGACCATCCAGAATACCGCAAAACTGCAATCTACCAGAATACTCAGAAGAGTCCTGGAGACCTGAGGAAACTTGCTGTCATTCAGACTCCAGTGAAATATCATGAGCTAATGCTGATGTGAAAAACTCAAAAGGAGTGAAAATAATAATAATAATAATAATAATAATAATAATAATAATAATAATAATAATAATAAGAAGAAGAAGAAGAAGAAGAAGAAGAAGAAGAAGAAGAAGAAGAAGGCGATGTGCTGTGTAATAAGCGAATGTAACAAACTAACGCAACGAGAATTGTACAATGAACTACATTTGGACGATAAAACAAACCAGAATCTGATGTGATACTGATTTTAGTTGGTGCCCTTGTAAAGGTCCCGAAAAGTTTAGAAAACATACTAGAGAAATTGGAAATCAGAGGAAGAATCTAAACCATCCAAACAACAGCATTGTTAAGATCAGCTAGAATACTCAGAAAATTCAGAGACCTGAGGAGACTTGTTGCCACTCAGCCTCCAGTGAACGACCTCCAGTTTAGGTGGGTGTGAAAAACTCTCAAGGTGTGAAATAATAATAATAATAATAATAATAATAATAATAATAATAAAA
>CM042172.1:62667518-62705018 GCA_023376005.1 Doryteuthis pealeii | reverse complement strand
CCCAATTCGCAAAAAAGTTCATTCATACATTGTAATTAAACTGTTATGGATCACCAAATAACTTTCCGTTTTAATTTTGACGACGATTTGCAAGTAAAACCGAAAATTACCAAACTAGGGGGAGGGGGAACACTGGCATTAATTACAGAGAAGGCAGCTCGAAACTCACCCGGAAGACGAAGCAAAAACAAAAATTGAATATTTGAAAACGTATTTTTTCCAAATATCTCAATCAAAATTATATTAAACCTAATGAGTCAGATAGTTTCGCTTAGTAGCTCATCAGGACAAGAATCTTATTCTCTCTCTATATATATATTAGCGATTTTATTCCAAAACACTTATTATTTTTCTATTAATTAAATTCCAATCCCTCCAATATTTTTCCAAGCCATAGGGGATTGTTCCAATAGCACCAGCCAAAATATGTATCACCATCATTTTTATGGTCAACAAATTTTCAACACTATAGCAAGGTCCAAGAATGTGCTTACCTGTTTTCTTTCTTTCGTTTTTACCGCAAAATCTACTTGATAAGATTTTTTTCGGTTTGATTAACAATAACTCTCGCATTATCGCCGGGATTAGATGATCCGTTTGTATCTTGTTATTTACGATTTTTTTTTTTACCAGTAGTAACTATGAGAGTCTTCAATGTTCCAAATGATAGCAAGTCTTCTCCTTCTTCCAGACCATTTCAAGATGACTTAACAGTGCATTGGTCTGTATGGTGCTATCCAGTTTTCCCAGTCTCTTTTCCAGGTTCTTAAGAACTGTTCCAAGTGCTCTAAGTATCTTAGATATCACTGTCATTTTCATGTTCCACAATTTTTTCTTAAGCAATATTTAGATATTTTTACTGTCTATTATTTTGACCCTAAGGTCAGCAGGAACATCAAAATTCCCTATAAGAGAAGCTATTGTTTCTTGTTAATTGAAACCAGGTCTCGTATTAATATTTTAACTCATTGTGAGTTTTTCACGCCGGTTTTTCACTGCAACAAGCAAAAGGGAAAATCCATCAAATTCAAGTTTTGCAAAACTTTTCATGCACATTTTTTATGAAGCATATAATTTGTGATAGCGTAGATATACAGTCAACGATGCTTAGTAACAGTCAGTTTCTTGCCTATGCGATCAGCGGATATTTTCTTTCTATCATAATCATTACATATTTTTTTTATATATTCCTGAGAATATTCATGTCTAAAAAAATGAAAATAAAAGATATTGTTTATAGACACTCAGATCAAACAATGCATTTTCGATAAATTCATCAGCATTGTTGTCAGTTTTTTTTTTTTTTTTGGGGGGGGGGTGATTACCAAATCTATTAATTTATTGATATAATCATCATCCTTCCTATAAATGCCCCCACCTCCCCAATGAATCGAAAAGGAGAAGGCAAAAGACGCCATGATACAGAAATGGAAATCCGCCTTCAAAATTGAAGGGTCATTTTGATGGACAAGAAGAAAAAATCCTAATTTAGACGTCATCAAATATTAATCCTTTTCAAGCTATCCGGTTCGGTCAGCTCTGCCATCGTCCAGTCAGGTCAACACTCATTTTCTACCACCAACCGCCTGCCCGCCTGCCCGCCCGCCTACGCGCCCCGCGCGCCCCGCCCGCCACGCCAAATGATGGATGCTATGCGAGCGACAAGGACAATTAAATTCTTTATTTCCTTTCGTGTCAGATTTAATCAGACAGGTAAGCAATGCTGTGAGATGTCAGAGCTAAATGGGCAACCAATTATAATTACAGGGGCTGCAAGAAAGATTCGTCCACAATCAGACACACCACACACATATGTATATATATATATATATATATATATAAGAGAGAGAGAGAGAGAGAGAGAGTAAACTACAGACACGTGTTTCGATGTATCACCCCTCATCAGTGCAGTTATACCATTTTTAGCAGCTGCCTCTGGCCGGGTTCGAGACCCGAACGAACTTACGCTCGCCAAACCTTCTTACCCATACGGCCACAATCAGCTGCCAAGTATAGCAGGCTATTTAATCGCTACATTTCTAAGCGGAAATGAATTCACTAAGAGTTCTCAAACTTTGTAAACAAAGTGAGATTTAGCTTAACGCCGAATACGGTGAATTTGCAATTAAATTCCTATACATATATTATTAATATGACTATTTGTCAGCATAATTATGTTTAATTAACATTAAAAAATTAAAACGGATCGATATATACACGATATCGACTTATAGATCGACTTATAGACGGGAACGACTTATACACTAGATCGACACGACTATATAATCGACTTATAGACGGGAACGACTATACACTAGATGACTTATAGACGGAACGACTTATGCATTATAGACGGGAACGACTTATACTAGATCGACTATAACGGAACGAATACACTAGATCGACTTATAGACGGGAACGACTTATACACTAGATCGACTTATAGACGGTACGACATACACTAGATCGACTTACTAGACGACGACTTATACACTGATCGACTGATAGACGGGTAGATTATACACTAGATCGACTTATAGACGGGTTACACTTATAACATAGATCGACTTATAGACGGAAACGACTTATAACCTAGATCGACTTATAGACGGGAACGACTTAGATACGACTTACGGGAAGACTTATACACTAGATCGATTATAGACGGGAACGACTTATACCTAGATCGACTTATACGACGACTTATACACTAGAAATCGACTTAATGACGGGAAAAACTTATACACTAGACACTTATCGACGGGAACGACGTTATACACTAGATCGACTTATAGACGGGAACGACGTATACACTAGATCGACTATCGACGGGAACGACTTATACACTAGATCGACTTATAGACGGAACGACAATACAAAAAGAGAGAGATTCGAATCCAGATTCAAAAAGGATAGCCAGAGACTGGAAAAAATATTGCCATACAGAAAAATGAAAAGATACTCCGTGGGTATTTCAATAACACATGCCTTACGAATATAATATATATTATATATATAATATTATATATAATATATATATATATATATGTATGTATGTAAGTAAGATGGGAGTGCATCCGGACAGTAAATGAATTTAAAAAAATTTTGAAAAAAAAAATATTTGTTTTTTTTTTTAAATTGTTTTAATTTAGGGACTGGCACGAGAATTGAGTTTCTACGAGTTTTAAAAGCGTTAATTAAAAATAATTAAATCTATTCATTTAAGGTTCAATAACTTTGTTTAATCGATCAGGTAGTAACATAATGACCATCATTAAAAAAGAAAAAAATATTATTACAATGATGGCATTTATTTTTAATACCATTTTATACATTAAATATCGTCCGAATTTTCAACAAGAAACTTACGTTGAATGTTATTTTGATTTATCGTGTTCAAATAATGGCTATAAAATATTTTTAGAAATACTTTATAAAACATTTCTTTTTACGAAAATAATAAAGCATTACTTTAATCATATTCATTAAATTGTTCTGAATTTTTCACATCGTTTTATACTTTTTAACACAAGGAAAATCCGTTTTCTTGTTATGTAAAAAAAATAAAATATATTTTAGTTTTTCATTGAAATAAATTTGGCGTATTATTTATCGTTTCGTGTATGGTATTATAATTTGCCCTAATATTTTTTGTGTTGTTTGATTAACGTAAAACGCCGGTTTTTGACAAAATAAATTTGCACCGTCTCGCTAAAAATAAAGAACTTTTTAGAATTTTTTTTTTAGCAATGCTGATAGATTGGTGTCTCGATAATAAGTCCATTGAAGGGAAAAAAACAAAACGTTAAAAAACAAAAATTTAGGATGTGGTTCCAGATAATTCAGATAGTCCTGTCCGGCCAGACATGACAAGATTTAAGAATTGCTTTTTTTTAAATTTAGTTAAAAAAAAATGTTAATTTTTAAAAGAAAAAAAGTGAGAAAAACATCATTAGAATTTGAATATTTTTAATATAAAAAGGAATATTGAATTAAAAATAGTAATAATGAAAATGAAACTTATCCTTAACTTATTAGATATTGAATCTTTCGGTTAAAATTACTGGACACAAGGACAATCTTTGGCCTTCCGCATAGCAATTATTGTCAAATATTTGTTTTTTTTTTTTTATTGAAATCATTCAAATTGTTTTAAAATAATGTGGCCCTGATATTTAAGTTTTATGGTTATAGTTTTTAGTTTCTAGAAATAAATAAGTCTATTTAATGGAAACTTATTATAACGCTCTTCGAGTTAATAATTTTGAAGAAAATTCTATTTCGCAGTAAAAAATATCAGATATATAATTTTTCTTTAACTAAGATAATATGTAATTAAATAATTATGGAAATGAGTAAAAAGAAATCTAAAAAAATATTTGTTATAATGTTTTTTTTACGCACGAATTTTAATTTTTCGGGATTTTCCGTACTTATTTTTCTCATAGGAGCTCCACCGTAAACATTTTTTTTTTGTTTTCCTATTCATAACTTCGGTCTTTTATCTGCTTTATTTAACTGTAATTAGTATCAAAGTTAGGACAACTTGAAGCAATGTTTTACGCCCCCACCACATAAGGGGGGAATAAAATTAAGTGACCTGAAAAAAATGAGAAAGTTTTTTATAAAATAAATAATGATTATAAAGATCATTCATTGATACATAAATACTGAAGATTTCATTAAAATCCGATAATTTCCTGAATTTTTGGTAAATTATTTTCTTGTACGGGGGGCTAAAGTCATTTTGTCAAAAAAAGAATTTTAGCCTCTGTTTGCTAGTCCCTAGTTTTTAATTCATGTATCATTACAATAAGCAAGCACACATAACACACAACACGCGCGTACACACACACACACACAACACACACACACACACACACACACAACACATATATATATATAATAACATATACGTTAGTAGAGCAAATTTTTATTACATATAGGTTAAAGTGATAATCTACTCGAGTTTAAGGTCTTCAGAATTAAAATCCACTGAATTAAATGAGATACCGATTAATTTGCAGTCTGATTACACGTGGTATTTATTGCGTTAAACGGTCGTTTGAGGCAACGCGGTTTCAAATAATATCATATATATTATATATATATATATATATTATATATATATAATCAAAGGAAGGAAGAACTCAACACCGTAATGCTAAAAGGTTATTATACATTTGAGCTCTCTTTCAGTGATTAAAGATTTGCTGTATTTATACCCTACTGGATCATCAATATTAATGCAGTGGATCTTAGAAAATCAAATATAGAATCCATGCTCCTTACTACCAAGTTGTTGGATAAATCTCATATTATATATATAAAATATATAGGTATATATATAGTATATATATGTTGAAAGAACAAATAACAAAGGAAAAGAAAATGCCTGAAATGGATAAAATAGATTTATTTTACTGACCTTGTTTCCGGTAGCGAGTTTATCATGCACACTGCACTCTCATCCTGTTTGCATTTTAATAAACAAATGATAATAAGAATAATAATAATAATAGAACTACACAATCTTGCTAGTATACCAGGAATAACGGCCTTCTTCAGAGTAAATCTTTTGGTGTTTTTTAAATCAAAACCGGTTAATAATAGGGAGAATTTCTGGAAGGTTCGAGAAAAGAATTTTTTGGAATTGTTTGAAGAAAACATTTCCACAGCGCATTAGAGAAATAATGATGTTGACGTCATCGTCGGTTTGCGACGTGATTTTGAAAAAAGAAAGAAAACATATACCATTATTGGGAATAACGTTCAGGTGGAATTACAATTTCAATGCTTGGGGAGGAAACACGTGACAGTAAAAACTAAAATCTATTTATCCATTCAGCAATTTTCTTTCCTTGTTTATTTTTCCTTTCAACATACGTCGGATTCGCTTCCATTTTCAACTTATACACGCATATATATATATATATATATATAGTATATATATATTTATATTATAAATAATAGAGAGAGAGAGGGAGAGAGAAGAGAGAGAGAGAGACACACATCACAACCTATTCACACACACACAACAGACAGAGAGGACAGAATGTGAGGTACCAAAACTTGGTCAGTAAGGGAGGATTCTATATGTGATTTCTAAGACACCACTGTATTATTATTGGTATGGATTGCCAGTATGTTATAATTTAATCAGTGGAATCTTTAAATCACTACATAGAGCTCAATGTATAATAAATTTCATCTTCAAGGATAAATAAAGTTCATCTTCAAGTATATATATATATATATATAGTATATTATTATATATATACTATACTGTTGTGGGGTTTTTATGGGGTCAAATAAGAACAAAACGACGGTAACAAATGTTAGGAAATGTATTAAAAAGAGTAGACACTTACAGTACGGAGAAGTGGGATATTACGTCCGAAAATAGGTTATGAGCTGGACTCGCTTTGGCTTACTCTAACAATGCATAATTGTCCCTGGTTACTTATAGTAACCGTCGCGCATTCCAGATAGTCTATAGGTTGTAATGTGATATACCCATGACTATGAATGCGCCGACGGTTACTATAAATCATATATTATATATATACAATATATATTAAATTTTCTACTTGAAGGCACTTACAGCGCATGTATGCATAAAATTCGAATACTTTTTCTTAATAGAAATGAATTGACCAAGTGTAATCCGGCAAAGAATGCGCTCGGGTAGTGTAGAGAATGTGTACAGACTGTTTTTTCGCTTATTAAGTCTCATCAAGCGACAATATATATATGAGAAATATATATATATATATATATATATAATATATTAAATTAAGGTAACGCTATATATATATATATATATATATATATATATATATATATACTATAGCGTTACTTAATTTAAGAGAAGCCACAACTTTTGGAGGTTTCTATATTATATATATTATATATTATATATATAATATATATAATATATATATATTTATTGATCATTTTGGCATTAAACAACCCCACGAGATTTTGGGTGCCATTAAACAAAGAACCATCTTTTTTCTTCTCTTTCCTCGTTTTTCTTCTCATCTTTTTTTTCTATTTTATTCATTATTTTCGTCTTATCCCCTTCTTTTTTTTTTGATTCCGCTGTTTATTAAAAAAAGAAGAAAGATAAAATTCGTCTCTCTTATTCTCTTTTTTTTTTTAATAAAAATGACTCGTTTTTTTTCCTTCCTTTATTTGATCTTTGTTCTTTTCCTTTTGGTGTGTAGTATGGTGGGGGGGGAGGGGTTGTGTTTTGTGTGCCTGTGACGTGCACGTGGACAATTCCCGTTCAGTGTAACTTTTGACCTTTGTTTTTCTTATAGCGACACCTAACGTCTTGGCTTTCTTTTTTGATTTCATTGCGTCGCAGTACATTGCTGAGAAACGAACAAACTATGAATAAAAGAATTTAATAAATTTAACCAAAAAATAAAAAGAATTTAACAGAGATAGAAACGATGTTTTAATAATAAAAGGATTTTTTTTTTTAATGTAAATACAAAAATAATTTTGATACAAAAGATAATTCATGCCGAAGAAAAAAATGTCGAGAAGAAAAAGAACGAAACTTAAACTGCTTCAAGAACACAAAAAAAAGTAGACAATATGACAATACCACGCCAAGAATCATTGAACGAAAGCGCACACGTACACCAGCACACACACACACACACACACACACACACATACCGCAAACACACACACACATCACAAACACATACACACTATACCACACATACAACACAACCTTATATACAGAAAATACAAGAAAGTTGAAATAAATTGATGAAAGACAATACGAAACATTGGTAGAATACCAGATGCCCAGAAGAAAAAGTGGAATGTTCTCCAATCCATTTGCTTGACTGGAAAATAAACATAAAAATGAAATAAAAAAACCCACCCCTGTGTAAATAACAAATGATCCGATCCTTCAATGTCTCTGTAAATCTTTATATAATAACGATAGTAATGTTACGCTTCTATACGAACGTAAGTCTATCGCTGTAAAAGACGATTCTGTGTCAATTCCAGTCGGGTAGAGGCGTTCGGCTAGAAAACCAAAGGTTTTAGTTCGATACCGGGGTCCTCGCCACTCAGGCGTATGAGTAGCACAGGGAATCTGTGCGGTAAAGTAGAAGCTGATGGTGGGGTGTGTACTGCACTCATGACAGCCAAAACAATCTCCTTGTCTAGCGCTATTGAAAGGGAATAGACTCCCTTCGATGACTGGCTGATGCGACTTTAGGCTGCCCGATGACTTTAACTTATATATATAATATTATATATAATATGCATTTTGAACTAAACAAAAAGACACATCTCCTGTTTACCAATTTTATTTGTGATTTTTTCAAGTTTCTGGCCAACTTTTTTAATATTTGGGTGGAATTCGTGGATTGTCGACCAATTTTCATGTCCCGAGTAGACTTTCGGCACTTCGGAAGTGCCATCATAGGGGTAATGTGTTCAGTTTTTCAAAATATAATTAAAATACTCGATTAATTCCACATGCATAAATGAAAAAATGCTTGCCAAGGATACACACACACACACACACACACACACAATATATATATAGGTTATATTATTATATCTTATATATATATAACCACCCGCGCAAAAGCAGGACGCGACACCAGGTCAATTTCTTTAGCGGGATTTACCAGTTGAATTTTAGGAGTTTCCTTCTCCTAGACTGTGTTACTAGACATTGGGTTAAAGATCCTGATGCCATAGCTGGAGGGAGATTGGATTTATACATTTCCCAATGGTATTGGCGCTATGGAAAGCAAACAGGCTGAGTTAGAATTGGAACTCGATCTAGTGTATGTCGTTCCGGTTATAAGTCGATCTAGTGCATAAGTCGGTTTTTTTCGTCTATATTATCGATCTAGTGTATAGTCGTTCCCGCTATACGATTAGTGTATAAGTCGTTCCCGTCTATAGTCGATCTAGTGTATAAGTGGTTTTGGTGCTATAGTCGATCTAGTGTAATAAGTCGTTCACGTTATAATCGATCTAGAAGGTGTCATAAGTGGTTTTCGCCTATAAGTTCGATCTAATGTATAAGTCGTTCCCCGTCTATAAGTCGACTCGTGTAATAAGTCGGTTCCCGTCTATAAGTCGATCTAGTGTATAAAGTCGTTCCGTCTATAAGTCGAGACCTCGTGTAGTGTCGTTCGTCTATAGTCGTCTAGTGTATAAGTCGTTCTTGTCTATAAGTCGCAATCTAGTTACTAAGTCGTTCCCCGTTATAAATCGATCTTAGTGTTACGTTGTTCCTGACTATAAGTCATCTAAGTGTACTGTCGTTCCGTTTATAAGTCGATCTAGTGTATAAAGACGGTTCCCGTCTATAAGTCGGATCTGATGTATAACGTCGTCCGTCTAATAGTCGAATCTAAGTTACTAGTTGTCCCGTCTCATAAGTCGATCTATTAAGTCGATATGTGGTATAATATCGAATCCGTTTGTTAATTTTTTAAATGTTTCTATTAACAATATTATGCTGACAATAGTCATATTAATAATATATATATTAGGAATTTTAATTGCAATTCACGCGTATTCGGCGTTAAAGCTAATCTCACTTTGTTTACAAAGTTTGAGAACACTCCTTAGTGAATTCATTTCCGCTTAGAAAATGTATGCGATTAAATAGCCTCTATACTTGGCAGCTGATTGTGGCCCGTATGGGTAAGAAGGTTGGCGAGCGTAGTTCGTTGGGTCTCGAACCCGGCCAGAGGCAGCTGCTAAAATGGTATACTGCAAACTGATGAAGGGGTATACATCGAAACAGCGTGTCTGTAGTTTACTCTCTCTCTCTCTCTTCTCTCTATATCATTTTATATAATATATATATATTATATATATATGGTGTTGTGTTGTGTGTGTGTGTGTATGTCTGATTGTGGACGAATCTTCTTGCAGCCCCTGTAATTATAAATTGGGTTTGCCCATTTAGCTCTGACATTCTCACAGCATTGCTTACCTGTCTGGATTAATCTGAACACGAAAGGAAATAAGAATTTAATTGTCCTTCGTCGCTGCGCATAGCATCCATCAATTTTGGCGTTGCGGGCGGGCGCGTAGCCGGCTCGGCGCGTAGGCGGGCGGCGGGCGCGGTAGGCGGGCGGGCGGGCAGGCGGTTTGGTAGTGAGAAAAATGAGTGTTGACCTTACTGGACGATGGCGAAGCTGATCGAAGCGGATAGCTGAAAGGATTAAATATTTGATGACGTCTAAATTAGGATTTTTTCTTCTTGTCCATCAAAAAAATGACCCTTTCCAATTTTGAAGGCGGATTTCCATTTCTGTATCATGGCGGTCTTTTTTCCTTCTCCGTTTTCGATTCCTGGGGGAGGAGGTATTTAAGTGGAAGGAGATGATGATTATATCAATAAATTAATGATTTTGTAAATCCCACCCCCCCAAAAAAAAAAAAAAAACTGACAAACAATGCTGATGATTTATGAAAATGCATTGTTTTATTGAGTGTCCTATAAACAATATCTTTTATTCTTATTTTTTAGACATGTAATATTCCAGGAAATATATAAAAAAATATGTATGATTATGATAGAAAGAAAATATCCGCTGATCGCATAGGCAAGAAACTGACTGGTTACTAAGCACCGTTGACGTGTATATCTACGCTATCATAAAATAATATGCTTCATCAAAATATGCTTAAAAGTTTTTGGCGAACTTGATTTGATGTTTTCTCTGAATGTTTGAGATGAGGTTGACAGATTATATTAATCTGCGTTTAATTCGGACTATTGTCCCCATTTCTATTTATTTGTACATACGTTTCGGCCGATATGCTCTCCGGCCTTCTTCCGAGAATGTTCCCGAGTCCGACAAGAATACCTGAAGAGGAACATATTGATTTGATGGATTTTCCCTTTTTGCTTGTTGCAGTGAAAGCCGGCGTGAAAAACTCACAATGAGTTAAATATTAATACGAGACTGGTTTCAATTACAAGAAACAATAGCTTCTGCTTCTAGGGGAATTTTGATGTCTGCTGACCTTAGAGTCAAAATAATAGACAGTTAAAAATATCTAAATTATTGCTTAAGAAAATGTGGAACATGAAATGACGTGATATCTAAGATACTTAGAGCCTTGGAACAGTTTCTTAAGAACCTGGAAAAGAGACTGGGAAAACTGGATAGCACCATACAGACATGCACTGTTAAGCTCATCTTGAAATGGTCTGGAAGAAGGAGAAGACTTGCTATCATTTGAAGACTGAAGACTCTCATAAAGTTACTTCTGGTAAAAAAAATCCGTAATCGACAAGAATACAGAACGGATCTCTAATCCCGGCGAATAATGCGAGAGTTATTGTTAATAAACCAAAAAAAAATTTTATCAATGTAGATTTTGCGGGGTAAAAACTGAAAGAAAGAAATAGGTAAGCACATTCTTGGATTGCTATAGTGTTGAAAATTTGTTGGACCATAAAAATGATGGTGAAGTACATATTTTGGGCTGGTGCTATTGGAACAACCCTATGGCTTGGAAAAATATTGGAGGGATTGGAATTTAATTAATAGATTTGGTAATCACCAGAGAAAATGACATCAATGCTGATACATTTAATCGAAAATTCATTGTTTGATCTGAGTGTCATACCATACTAAATCTTTTTTATAGATATAAATTCTCAGAACTATGTGCATTAATGTTTTGGCGAAACTTGAATTTGAGGGATGTTCCCCTTCGCTTCTGTAGTAAATACCGGGGTGAAAAACCTTTCAAAAAAACATAAGAGTTTAAATATAATACGGAGACCCAATTTTTAACTTAACAAGGAACATACTTGTTTGTTCTAGGGAATTTTAACTGTGGTTCCAGTGGGATTATAATAAAAATATAGGCAGTAAAAATTCATCTAAATATTGCTTAAGAAAAATTTGTTGAACATGAAAATGACAGTATATTTAACATAGAGCACCTATAACAGTTTCCTAAGAACGCTTTGAATAGAGATAGAGAATGGGTAACCCTTTACAGACAATGCACTGTTAAGATATCTGGAAGTGGTCTCGCAGGAGAGAAAGACTGTCATTTGGACATTGAAGCTATGAATCTACTGGTACCCCCCGGTAAATGACAAGAATACAACGGATCTCTAATCCTGGCGATAATCAAGAGTTATTGTTATCAAACTGAAAAAAAAAAATCTCATCAAGTTAGATTTTGGCAAGTTTTCAGCAAGAAAACAGAGAGAAAAAAAAAAATAAAGAAGAAAATAGCTAAGCAAATACTTGGACGTCTTGCTGGAGAGTCTGAAAAAGTTGTTGACCATAAAATGATGTGATACATATTTGTGGTTGATGCTATTGGAAAATTCCCCAAGGGCTTGAAAAAGATTGGAGAAATTGTCTTAAGAGGAAGACATCGATACCATCCAAAACAATATCATTGTGGGATTGAGTAGAATACAGAAGGGCGCCGCGGACACAAACATGCTTGGAAAACGCGTACGTACAAAATATGAGGCCATGTTTCTAATATTCAGACATGATTATAATAAAAACCAAAGCTGGAAAGTAATCTATTAAAGGATCATAAGAAAAATAATCCTTGTTTTGTAAAATCCCGCTAATATCTATTATATATTATATATATATTATATAGGTATAATTAAAAACAAAATTTCTTTTGCGATGAACCAAAGAAATACAGTGCTCAATCACAGTTGTAAGAGCTAATATTTATTTATTTTACAATGTTTTCATAGATCATGTTCATTCATCAACGAAGCGGTTTCATGCCGAAGCACTCATTCAGGTTGAGAAGTAAGATCCAATGGTGTTATGTTGTGGTTCCTTTACTCAAAGACGACCTTTGAGTAACAGAACCACAACAAACACCATTGGATCTTACTTCTCAACCTGATGATTGCTTCGGCATGAAACGCGGTCGTTGAATAAGAACATTTGACTATGAAAACATTGTAAAATAATAAATATATATATATAGTATATATATATATATATATATTAATATATATATAATATTACTATATAGAGAGAGAGAGAGAGAGAGAGGCAGAGTCAGATTTTCGTCCTAATGAGCTACTAAACGAAACTATTGACTCATTAGGTTTAATATAATTTTGATTGAGATATTTGGAAAAAAATACGTTTTCAATATTCAATTTTTTGTTTTTTGCTTCGTTTCCGGTGAGTTTGAGCTGCCTCTCCCTGTAACTAATGCCAGTGTTTCGCCCCCCCTAGTTTGGTCTTTTTCGGTTAAACTTGCAAATCGTCGTCAAATTAAAACGGAAACTTATTGGTGATCCATAACAGTTTAATTACAATGTATGAATGAACTTTTTTGCGAATTGAGTTTAGGGTTTGAGGATTAAGGTTGTTTTTTAATTACGTATTTGCTTTAAAATAAAACAACAACAAATAACCCAACTACTATATATTTAATTACCATTGAAATTAATTATTGAATCCAACGGTAGACACATTAGTCTCGGTTGTTTGTGTTGAGTATTGCAATGTATAATTCAATTAAACTTGGTTTAAAAAATTATTTTTCAACATTAAATGTATATGTATTTGTGTTTTTTTGTTGTTTTTTTTAAGCAATACGTAACTAAAAAAACATCAACCTTAATCCCAAACCCCTAAACCCAATTACACAAAAAAGCCTCATTCATACACTGTAGGTTAAACTTGTCATGGGACCACCAAAAAAGTTTCCGTTTTAATTTGACGACGATTTGCAAGTGTAACCGTTAAATCTTTAGAGTTGATGATCAAGGAAGATTAAGAATTCCCCAAAAGAATATTTCTTTAAAAGGGATGCCATGGTAATAACAGTAGTCGAGGTCCCGGAATAAAAAGATTGTTTAAGAGGTAATGGCAGGTTTGTGCAATAAGGATATTCTGAAATTCAGCTATTTAATTGATATTTGTTGAGTTTGAGTATTTTTGTTATTAACCATTTAGAAATAACTTTATTATACAATATTTTTAACCGATAAATACGGTCATTTGAAAAAGCTTGACAAGAAAACTGGCTAATGTCATAGGGTAACAATATAAAACGCCTCTCGCATCGACAGGAGGAGGAATAAGTGAGAAAAAGAGAATGGGAAAGAGAGAAAGGAGAGAAAGAGAGAGGGTGGGAGCGAGAGAGAAGGGAGAGTAAAAGCTTTAACCAAAATTAACCCTTTGAAAATATCCGGTCTGGTCACGTAGTGTCGTGTCCAGCTAGGTCAAGCCCTCTTCTCTGTCCCGTCAAATGATGGATGTTTTTTGTGTGACAGGGACAATTAAGTTCATTGTCTTCTTTACTTCGCTCCATCACCCGCTGCACCATGATGTTGCGTGTTCTCAGGTTGATTGGGTCAATCGTCAAAGGAGGGCGGCAAAATGTCGCGTCGTTGGCCATATATGGATGGTATGTTTGAGAAAATTCGTTTACAGACTTGAGGGGAATTGATGGAAAGATGGATTGGTGGTAGGAGGACAAATTTGAACGGAGTTGGTAAAAAAAAATAGAAATTTTGATGTAGCAAAAAAAAAAAAAAAAAAATGGAATGAACGAACGAAAAAAAGATGGGTGAGATGAAGTGGAAAAACGGAAGAGAAGGAAAGAAAATGAACAACGGAAGTCAAGAAAATGAAAACAGGACCGAAACTGAAATGACAATGAGTTTGATCCGCAGTGGGTGCTCTTTTAATTTGGACCCTGACGTTGGCTATGTTAACACACACAAGAACGCGCACAAACACACAACACACACACACACACACCACACACACATATATATATATATATATATATAAAATGAAAAGCAAAGTCGTCGGGGTTGCCTAAGTCGGTATCAGCTAATCAGCGAGGAGTCTCTCCCCTTTTCACTAGGCTAGACCAAGGAGATTATTTAGGATGTAGGTGGAGCACACACTACCATCAGCTCCTTACTTTACCGCACCGATCCCTGTGCTACTCATAGGCATATTATATATATATATATATATAGTCATCTACATGTATATATATATATATTCATCCAACCCCCATATATATATATATATATATATATATATATATCGGTAGAAAAGTTCATAGATTTAAATTTCGTATGATGAGTGATTTCAGCTATTATTTCGTTTTTTTACGCAGTGGGATCCAAACATTGTAACAATAGAATGGCCAGAATTATTAATAAACCTCATTTTGTACATTCTACGAGAGTATCTTTCTCAGTCTATGAACATTTCGACTACCCTCATACACACACACACACAGATATATATATATATATATATATTATATATATATATATCACATAATCTGAAAAAAAGCACACGCAAGAAACCGTCAGTACCAAACGCTGTTCACTTCTTGTCCCGGCTATCCTAACTTAGATATGAATGGTCTATCCACGATATTGGAGCACTGTTTACTCATAGATATTGCACCATAATTATATATATATATATATATATATATATATATATATCTCTTAATATTAAATGGGATTGTGTGTTTTTCTGTCTGTAACCGAAACTATATTACTACTCACAGTCCAATTCCCTTAGTTATTTACGATCACATTCTCCATGATTCTATCTATTTAAACCGCAATTAATAATAAAACTGTTTGACATTATTAATACTGTTGGCCTTACCTAAATGCTAATAACATGCAATTGTATTTATATATACAACAAAATACCAGTTTTCAGTGTAACGTAAGCTAATTTGCATATTGATATTTAAAAAACTGATTTTAATAAAAATGTGCTTGGTATTATTGATTTTCTAATTGTTTGGTTTTATCTTAATGAATGTGAGTAAAAATCTCTTCAATAAATCCTAAAAGAAATTCATTAACAAGAAGAAATAACTGTCATTTTTTACTTTACTTCCTATTTTAACTAAATAGTTAAATTATGAAAATTTAGCACTTGAAAAACGGAAGTGATGAAAAGAGTAAGTTTCATTGTTCTATTTTCCGATTATACCACCTTGTTTCGAATCTTTTTATTTGAATTCTTAATTAGTTTCATTAGCCTTCTGATTTAATCTAATATTTTATTACATTTAAACTTAATACTTGCCACCGGAGGGTGCATATTTTGCTAGTATATAATAATAAACGTATTTAATGGATAAAATAATGTATCACTCAAAGAGGCAACGACCAATTCTTAGAAGTAATCTTATCTTTTTTCTTCTATGATAAATTAGTCTCCCGTGTTCACTCTTCCTGTCAACACACTTAAAATCTCAAGAGTGATATTCTTGTAAATATTTATTCGGGAGAATCTTTATTAGTAAAACAGAATTGATATTACGAAGATCACCTTGATAAGATTCCAATGATGTGTTGACAAAATGGCGAACAGGTGGACACTTTAAAATCTGAGTATCATCAAGGAACTTCATAGAATGTTAACATTTTTTAAAAACCTCTGTACATTTATAATGTTTGCTGTATTTATAAACCAAGTCATTTCAATAGAGTATAATATTTACCAACCACTCTCACGAGTAGGATGCGACACAAGGTCATTATTAAGAGGATTTTAACAGATTTGAATTCAGAGTTTTCCTTCTCCTAGACTGGTTACCTAGCCATGGTTAAATAGCCAGTATGCATGCTATTTACCCATAGCTGGAGGGAGAATTGCATTCATACACTTTCCCAAGGTATTACCGCTGCGGAGTGCAAACAGCTTCGATACAATAGTTCGAATACGATAGAGTATATGTAGACCTAAGAAACGGGGTTTGATCACTACCAGTTTCTCGCCTATTTGATCATTCATGAGTATATATATATATATATATATATTATATTATATATATATATATATATATATATATGTATGTGTGTGTGTGTGTGTGTGTGTGTGTGTGTGTGTGTGTTTGTGTGTGTGATTATACTACAAACTCTACTAATAATCCCTTGAAGATGACCATGGACATGGTGAAAGCGCGTGCATACAGATATGAGGCATCGTTTCTACTATCGCAGACCCCGATATAATAAACAACAAAAAGAAAACTTGAAAGTATACAATTAAGATCATCAATAAAAATAATCCGTGTTTTGTAACAATTGATAATATATATATAAAGAGAGAGTCAGATTCTTGTCCTGATGAGCTACTAAGCGAAACTATATGACTCATTAGAATGTGGTGTAATTAATGGTTGTAAAATAAATCAGAGATCAGAAACATGTGTCCCTATGTAAAAAATAATAATTTGAAAAAAAAACACCCACATATCAGTTTGCGGCATTTTTTTTAATATCCCAATTTTCTCCCGCTTGGACCCATAATGACACTTTTATATATATATATATATATATATATATATATATATAGAGAGAGAGAGAGAGAGATTAATTCAATCTGCTCTCATATTTATACATGGACGTATGAAATACAACATTTATTTGCTGTGTTGACTTTCAGAACCTAATATAGGTCCATTAGGACGGGTTAGCTCAGTCGGTAGAGCGTTCGGCTAGAAACCACAAGGTTCCTAGTTCGATACGGACCCTCGCACTCAGCGTATGAGTAGCACAGGGATCTGTGCGGTAAAGTAAGGAGTTTGATGGTAGTGTGGCGCTTCCACCTCAGATGCTAAAAAACAATCTCCTTTGTCTTGCGCTAGTGAAAGGGTATAGACTCTCTTGTTGATTGGCTGATACCGACATTAGGTCACCTCGACGACTACCCGTCAATAGATAGTGAAAGGGCGAAATACCTAAAGCACAAATAATTGTCCACATGACAGATGAAAAGTGCCGTTTGACCTTCATGCTGAACCAAGCAAATCTTTGCAAGACATTCTAAGATCACCACGACCCACTGCGGTCTAATAACAAACTACAGCCAGTTGACTTATATAGCTAACCTCCAGCAAACAAAGACTGAAATAATGGCATTTGGCATATGAAAAACATGTAATAGAATGGCCAAGATAAAAAAAAAAATATATAATGCCTGTCTCGATAATTGAGGTCAAGATATAAGGTTGAAGCATAGATCCTGGGAAAAAGACGGGTGTGGAATACAATACGATCATAGATAAGAAGTATTTGTGAAAGAAAAGAGAGAGGAGAGAGATGAGAAGAGAGAGAGGAGAGAGAGAGAGAGAGAGAGAGAGGGAGAGAGAGAGAGAGAGAGAGAGAGAGAGAGACACCACACAAACACACACACACACACACACATATATATATATATATATAATATTATGGAGCGCTTGGGCTAGTGGAAAATTGACACGTCGATTCGAGTTCAATTCCAAGAGGAAGCTCTTGCATTTCCAGACGCTAATACCATTGGAAGGGTATGAATCCATATATTCTCCCTCCAGCTATGGGTTAAATAGTAGGGCAGACTGGGCCTCAGCTTGGTAGGTAACCAGTCTAGGAGAGGGATAACTCTGAATTCAAAATTCCTGAGGTCGGTCGTTGATTGGGTTTGTGCACCCTTGATGCACCAATCTTTCTATCAACGGTGCCAAAAAAGTGTGGATGGTCCAACACAAGCCTTCACCACTATAAACACATCACTGTTGGGTGTTTATCGTGTGTATGAACCCTCATGCGTCGAAAATCGACGTGAGAGTCATTATATATACATATATATATTTTTTTTTTGGGGGGGGGAGAATATGTGCCTAATTGAAGTCGTACCTAATTTTGAAGTTAATTAATTAATAATTAATTAATTAGGCGGGATACCTATTCAATGTAAGGCTAAACAAATCGAGAAAAATCAATCTCTGTATGTACATTTCGGCAATACAGAGATTGGATTTTTCTCGATTTGTTTAGCCTTACATTTGAATAGGTATTCTAGCCTAATTAATTAATTATAATTAATTAACTTCAAAATTAGGTACGATTCAATTAAGCCATATTCTCCAAAAATTGTCGGCTAAAAAAAAAGCATATAAAACACTCGTTTGTGTATTTACTTTCTATATATATATATATATATATATATATATATATTATTATATATAAATGGACTCTCTCGTAGATTTCCGACGCCTATAGTCGGTATCAGCCAGTCAGCGAGGCGGTCTATCCTTTTCAATTAGCGCTAGACCAAGGAGATTGTTTTAGCATCTGAGGCGGGGCGCACACCTACCATCAGCTCCTTACTTTGCGCACAGATCCCTGTGCTACTCATACGAGGGCGGTATCGATAGGAACCTTGTGGTTTCTAGCCGAACACTCTACCGACTGCTTGACACAAAATCGTCTTATACACGGGATAGACTTACCTTCGTATAGAAGGTACATTACTATCGTTTATTTGTTTTAAGATTTACCAAGACTTAGAAGGATCGGTCATTTGTTATTTAAACAGGGGTGGTTTCTTCTCTTCTCTCTCTCTCTCTATCTCTCTCTCTCTCTATAATATATATATATATTATATATATTGGATGTTTTGGATACCCACATCTATATATATATATATATAATATTATATATGGGAGACATGTGCTTAAATGAAGTCAGACCTAATTTACATTTGCGTAAGGTCGTGCGATAAGTCTCTCAAGAGGAATATGAGTACTACTAATACCTAAACAAATTACGATTTCCGTTTGGTGTAATGGTAGAGGCTTGCGTGTCGTTTCGACATACGGTTTCAAGTCACACACGAGGCGATCTTAGTATCTATAGCTCTGCTGATGAGCCTAATGGTCGAAATGTACATTCAGAGATTGATTTTTCTCGATTTGTTTAGCCTTACATTTAAGTAGTTTAAATCCTGCCTAATTATCATTATGAATTAACTTTCAAAAAAATTAGGTCTGATTCATTTAAGCACATATTCTCCAAATACTGTCGGCTGAAAATAGCTAGATTTGTTTACATTTGCATATACATATATATATATATATATATATTATTTTTGGGAGAATAAGTGCTTAATTGGAGTCGTACCTAATTTTGAAAATTATTTATTAATAATGAATTAGGCGGGATACCTATTAAATGTATGGCTAAACAAATCGAGAAAATACATTTAATAGATATTCCGCCTAATTCATTATTAATTAATTAATTTTCAAAATTAGGTACGACTCCAATTAAGCACTTATTCTCCCAAAATTATCGGCAAAAGCCATTCTAAACAAACCTTATATATATATATTATATATATATATATATAGATGTAGGTATCCAAAACTTATATATAATATATATATTGTGTATATATATATAATATATATATATATATATATATATATATTAATATATATATATATGATGCCAATCGGCAGTTTTAAATTAAACAAAAATCAGAGTTACTGCGTGCAATGGAGTAAGGCAACTGAGGATGAGCGTGATCCTGTCCAATTTTTACTTTTCCATTTCAGTTCCTGCAGCATCACGATCTCCGCAGGACACACAATCAGTGTTAGTGCCTTGTCATATTCGAACTCATCACCCGCCATTTGACATTTGATAATTCCTTCTTCCATTCATTCATTTTCTTATTAAAAGACAAAAAAAAAATGTTTCTCGTATATTTTGTTCATTGTTTTTGTCTAAATGAGAACGTTTCTCTTAGACTGCCTCAGTGCTGTTTAACTTTGATCAATGTTTTTTGTTTTTTTGTTGATATTTTCTAATTGCATTTTAGATGAGAATGACAATTACGGACGAGGATGTAGCAATCATAATGGTATTTGGAAATAAGAGATAAAAAAAACAAAACTTGAAGAAGTGAAAAAAAAAACAAAAGAGAAATAATGAATTATAGGGAAATCCAAACATTTAATAGAAAAAAGAAAGATTGTTTTTTTTATATTATTATTATTATTATTATATTATTTATTATTATTATTATTATTTCACACTTGAAAGTTTTTTCACACCTAAACTGGAGGTCGTTCATGGAGGCTGAGTGACAACAGTCTCCTCAGGGTCTCTGAGTATTCTAGGCCGATCTAACAATGCTGTTTGTTTGGATGGTCTAGATTCTTCTTCTGATTTTCAATTCTTTAGTATATTTCTAAAACTTTTCGGGACCTTTACAAGGGCAACAACGGATTTCTGGTTTTGTTTTATGGTCAAAATTTAGTTTTATGTACAATTCTCCTTGTGTTTAGTTTGCTACATTCGCTTATTATGGAATATCGCCTTCTTCTTGTTCTTGTTCTTGTTCTTGTTCTTGTTCTTCTTTTATTATTATTTACTCAGTATTAGCTGATGTCTTTCACTGGAGTCTTGAGTGACAGCAAGTCTCCTCAGGTCTCCAGGAACTTCTGAGTATTCTGACAGATTGCAGCAGTGCAGTGTTCTGAATGGTTCAATCCTTCCTCTGATTTCCAAAATATCCAAACCCTTTTCCAGTCCTTTTGGGATTGTTCCAAGTGCACCAACATACAATTGGTATCACTTTCACTTTTACTATTCCATAACTTTTTTCAGTTCTCTGGCAAGGTCAGATATTTGTCTATTTTTTCATTTTCTTCTTCTTCTTCTTCTTCTTCTTCTTCTTCTTCTTCTTCTTCTTATTATTATTATTATTATTATTATTATTATTATTATTATTATTATTATTATTATTTCACACCTTGAGAGGTTTTTCACACCACCTAAACTGGAGGTCGTTCATTGGAGGCTGAGTTGTTTGGATGGTCTCGATTCTTCCTCTGATTCCAATTTCTCTAGTATGTTTTCTAAACTTTTCGGGACTCTTTACAAGGGCAACAACTAAAAATCAGTATCATCAGATTCTGGTTTGTTTTATGGTCAAATTTAGTTTATTGTACAATTCTCCTTGTGTTAGTTTGCTACTTCGCTTATTACATGGCTATATCGCCTTCTTCTTCTTCATCTTTTTCTTCTTTTCTTCTTCTTCTTCTCTCTTCTCTTCTTCTTCTTCTTATTATTATATTATTATTTTATTATTATTATTATATTAGTAGTAGTAGTAGTAGTAGTAGTAGTAGAATTTGTATTATTTCACTCCTTTTGAGTTTTCAAATCAGCATTAGCTCATGATATTTCACTGTAGTCTGAGTGACAGCAAGTCTCCAGGACTCCTCTGAGTATTCTGAAGATTGCAGTATTCTGGATGGCTCATTTCCTCCTCTGATTTCCAGATTTCCACTCCTTTCCCAAGCTTCTTGGGACCGTTCCAAGGTGCCCAACTACAATTGGCATCACTTTGACTTTCATATTCATATCTTTTTTCAGTTCTCTGGCAAGGTCCAGGTATTTGTCCATCTTTTCATTTCCTTCATCTTCACCCTGTGATATGATGGGACTTGAGGTTTTTCACGCCACTAAACTGGAGGTCCTTCACTGGCAGCTGAGTGACAACAAGTATCCTCAGGTCTCTAGGAATTTTCTGAGTATTCTAGCCGATCTTAACAGTGTTGTCGTTTGGAAGGTCTCGATTCTTCCTCTGATTTCCGATTTCTAATTTTTCGGGACTTTTTCCAAGGGAACAACTAAAATCAGTTTCAAATTCACCCTCATATTCCACAGTTTTCTCAATTCCTGGCAAGATCCACGTATCTATTTATCTTTTCGTCTCTTTTCACCTAAATGTGATCGCTGGATTGTAAATCTTCCAGTTTTAAGTTAATCTTTTTTTTTTGTTTTCATTACTAAGTCAGATCCTCTGACCGGGGAAAGCTGATTAGTCCAATAGAATTTATTCGTTTCATTCTCAAGAACAGATTCTGGTTATGCATATACCATTTGTTGTTGGTAAAAATCTAATTTTTGCCTAATTCCAGTGGAACCTTCTCAACCCAGTCGTTTCTAGTTGTATTCCTGTTATGCTAATTTGCTACATTTGCTTAATACATGGATTGCAGTCTCATCTCTGTCACCGAACAGTCTCATTTACTGTTTGTTGCGTCTTATCATTTTTTTCTTTGATATAATTTGTTCTTATGGCATTGTTTTGTGAAGCAATCATGAGTGATTCAATTTCTCGGTTGAGGTTTCTCTCTTCCCATGCCCAAGTCTTTTCACGTGAAACCTCTCCCGATTTTTTCGTTTGAAGTGTCCATATAATTGTTTTTCTTCCAATCTTTGTTTTCTTGTTTTCGTTGTTTTCTGTTTGTCCATATATTACATCTGCTGTTGTTGGCTGTCATAAGTAATCTTTCTTTGCTCTTTTTCGTGTATTCTTTGAGTCTTTGGATTGTGCCTCTACGCAGTCTCATGTTGGAAAGACCTCTTCCACCTTATTTTCCTGGTACATATAGCCTATCTCTATCATCTCTAGGGTGTAGAGCCTTGTGCATATCTTTAATCTCCTAGTTCTTTAGTCAATCTGTCTGAGTTCTTTTTTTGTCCATTTTAAGAATGGCCTAGAGTATCTTATAACGGGGACGGCCCAGGTATTTATTCTTTGATAAGATTTCTGCTGTGAGCTTGGTTTCTAAGAGCTTTCTTTTTTCTTCTGAGGTATTTTTAAATAAATTTCCTTTCATCTTTGTTTGCTTGATATTCGTTGCATGCGCTTCCGGCCTGAGTATTTTAGTTTTAATGTAATGTAAAATTTAAATTAGAAAGGTTACGAAACAAGTAACGCATATAAAAAGATTACACTTATTTAGTTATACTAGCAAATATATGCACCTCCAGGTGCAAGTATTTAAGTTTTAAGCAATAAAATATCATATTAAATTAGAAAGGCTAATGAAACTAAATAAGAATGCAGATAAAAATATTTGAAACAGAGGGGGGTATAATCAAATATAGAATAACTGAAACTTACTCTTCCATCACTCTCGTTTTTCATTGTTATTTTTTCTAATTTAAGTATTTAGTTAAAAGAGGAAGTAAATAATAAAATGACAGTTATTTTTTCTTGTAATGGATTTCATTTAAGATTCATTGAAGAGATTTTTGCTTATATTCATTAAAATAAACAACCAAACAGTTAGAAATCAATATACTAAGCACATATTTATCAAATTCGATCTTTTTATATCAATATGCAAATTAGCCTTCCACTTCACACTGTAACCGCTATTTTGTTGTTATATAAACATAATTTGTATGTTGTTAGTATGTGATATGGTTAACATTAATAATGTAAAATTTTATTAATAATAGAGGTTAAAATAAAAATAAAATCATTGAGAACGTGATGTCAATAACTAAGGGAAATGTAACTTGAGTATGATATAGTTTCGGTTATAGACAAAAAGCACACAATCTCCATTATAATAAGATTTTAATTGGTTTTATATAAATCATTCATAGGATTGATCCTAATACGCTGCGAATAAAACAATGATATTAGAGAATCAATAAAACAAGTAGTTATTTGTTAAACTCAGTTTGTAAAACCAGTATGCAAATTAACCACAGCATATATTACGTAAAACTTTATTTCTTTGTGATATAAAAGACAAATTACTGGATTTTAAAACGCACTAATAACATGGGCTGTTTGAGGCAGAGTGTAACGCTGTTTTGCTTGATATTGTCTGCTTCTAAATTCCTTAGTATTTTAAACTTTCTTTTTCTTCAATTGATTTTACAGTGTCCTGATTTGGTAGTTGTATTTCGTCATTAATTTTCTTCCCCATGTTTTTATTACTAGCATAGTACATTGTCCGATTCCGATTCCGATTCCGATTATTATTATTATTATTATTATTATTATTATTATTAGTTTTTCACCTGCCGTAGCTGGTGGTTCGCTGGAGGCTGATTGTTCAGGGGCCCAATTACAATTGGTATGACCTTCACTTCATGTTCCCAACTTACTCAGTTCTCTGGCACAGGTCTAAGTATTTGTCTATCTTTTCGCTTTCTCTGTGGTCGGCTGGGACAACAAAATCCACAAGATGACAGGTTCTTTTTCTTGTCAATCAATATTACTATTATTATATTCATTATTATTATTAATTATTATTATTATTATTATTATTATTATTATTATCATTATTATTATCATTATAATATTATCATTTCATTATATTAGTATTATTTATCATTATTATTTTAATCATTATTATTTTATATTATCATTATTTACATTATTATTATTATCATTAAATATTATATATTATCATTATTATTATTATTATTATTATTAATTATTATTTTATTTATCTATTATTTTATTATTATTATTATTATTATTATATTTTATTATTATTTACTCCTATTATTATTAAATATCATTATTCATTATTATCATTATCATTATTATTAGTTATTATTATTATTATCATCATTATTATTATATTATTATTATCATTATTTACTCCTATTATTATTATTATCATTATCATTATTATTATTAATACACTTTTTCTCACTCATATTGGCTGTTTACTCCATTATTATTATTATTAAAATATCATTAATTATTATCATTATCATTATTATTAGTATTATTATCATTATTATTGTTATCAATTTATTATTATTATTCATTATCATTATTATTATCATTATTTTATTATTTATTATTATTTCATTATTTATTTTATTATTATTATTATTATTATTATTATTTATTATTATTATTACCACTTTTCTCACTCATATGGCTGTTTGGCCTTCACTTGAGACTAAGTGACAAGAAATTGAAAATTCAATAAAAAAAATAAAATTCTGTGAAAGTTTAAGCGAACACGATTATTATTTTTTTAAGTGTAAAGGTAACGTTCATGTTTAGGAGACAGAGAAATTGTAAAGTGAGAAAAGAAATCGAAGAAATCAATAATTCAATTGAAATTGAAGATAATTTTTAAAACGCTGGTCACACAATTTTCTTTTGTTTCCGTGTTGAGAATAAAGCGTGTAAAATTTGAGAGAACTTCCCGCTAAGTCTCGTGTCTGTGTTAACTTTTTTCTCTCTGTACGTCTACATTTCATTCTCTCTCTTGTTCTTCTCTCTTTTTTCTCTTTTCCCCTCTCTCTTCCCTCTCTCTCTCTCTCTCTCTTGATCTCTCTTCTTTCTCTTTCCCCTCTCTCTTCCTCTTTCTCTCTCTTTCTGTCTCTTTTCTCCTCTCTCCTCTTTCTCTCTCTTTCTTTCTCTTTCTTTCTCTTTTCTTTCTCTTTTTCCTTTCTCTCTTCCTATTCTCTCTCTTTCTCTCTTCTATCTTTCTCTCTCTTTCTTTCTTTTCCCCCTCTCTCTTCCTCCTTTTCTCTCTTGCTATCTCTTTCTTTCTCTATCTTCTATATTATATATGGTGTGGTATTGAAATAGAGAGAGATGAGAAAGAAGAGATACAAGAAGAGAAAGAGGAAGAGGAGGGGGAAAAAGAAAGAAAGAGAGAGACAGGAGAGAAAGAGAGAGAAATAGGAAGAGAGACAAGGAAAAGAGAAGAAAGAGAAAGAAAGAGAAGAAAGAGAGAGAAAGAGAGAGAGGAGAAAAGACAGAAGAGAGACGAAAGAGGAAGAAGGGGGAAAAGAGAAAGAAAGAGAGATAAGAGGAGAAGAGAGAGAGAGGGGGAAGAGAGAGGGGGCAAGAGAAAAAGAGAGAGAAAAGAGAGACAGAAATGACATGTAGACCCGTACAGAGAGAAAAAAGTTTAACACAGACACGGAGACTTAGCGGGAAGTTCTCTCTCGAAATTTTACACGCTTTATTCTCACCACGGAAAAAAAGAAAATTGTGTGACGCAGCGTTTTAAAATTATTCTTCAATTTCAAAATTGATTATTGATTTCTTGCGAGTTTCTTTTCTCACTTTACCATTTTTCTGTCTCCTAAACATGACGTTACTTTACATTAAAAAAATATAATCGTGTTCGTCTTAACTTTCACAGAATTTATTTTTTTTATTTGAATTTTCAATTTCTGTCACTTAGTCTCAAGTGAAGGCCCAACAGCCAATATGAGTGAGAAAAGTGTTAATAATAATAATAAATAATATATAATAATAATATAATATAATAGCGTAATAATGATAATAATAATAATAATAATATATAATCGATAATAATAATGATAATGATAATAATAATAATGATAACAATAATATGATAATAATACTAAAATAATGATAATGATAATTAATGATAATGATATTATTAATAATAATAATAATAGGATAAACAGCCATATGATGAGAAAAAGTGGTATAATAATAATAATGATCAATGATAATAATAATAATATGGAGTAAATAATGATAATAATATAATTATCTGATGAATAAATAATAATATACTAATAATATGATAATGATATAATGATAAGATATTAATAATAATATAGGAGTAAATAATAATAATATAATATAATAATAATTAATAATAATAATAATAGGAGTAAATATAATAATAATAATATAATATAATAATAATAATGGTAAAATTTAATATATAAATAATGGATAATAATAATAATGGAAATAATATGATAATGATAATAATAATATGATCCACTAAATTAATGATAATAATACTAATTAATAATGATAATGATAATAATTATAATATAATAATAATGATAATAATAATATAATAATAATAATAATAATAATAATAATAATCAATGAATATAATAATAGTAATTTGATTGACAGCGAAAAAGAGAACCTGTCATCTTGTGGATTTTTGTTGTCCAGCCGACGCACAGAGAAACGAAACGATAGACAAATACTTAGACTTGCAGAGACTGAGTAAGTTGGGAAATGAGGTGACAGGTCATACAATTGTAATTGTGCCCCTGGAACATCANGCCTCCAGCGAACCACCAGCTACGGCAGGTGTTAAAAACTAATAATAATAATAATAATAATAATAATAATAATAATCGGAATCGGAATCGGAATCGGACAATGTACTATGCTAGTAATAAAACATGGGGGAAGAAAATTAATGGACGAAATACAACTACCAAATCAGGACACTGTAAAATCAATTGAAGAAAAAGAAAGTTTAAAATACTAAGGAATTTTAGAAGCAGACAATATCAAGCAAACAGCGTTACACTTGCCTCAAAACAGCCCATGTTATTAGTGCGTTTAAAATCCAGTAATTTGTCTTTTATATCACAAAGAAATAAAGTTTTACGTAATATATGCTGTGGTTAATTTGCATACTGGTTTTAACAAAACTGAGTTTAACAAATAACTACTTGGTTTTATTGATCTCTAATATCATTGTTTTATTCGCAGCGTATTAGGATCAATCCTATGAATGATTTATATAGAAACCAATTAAAATCTTATTATAATGGAGATTGTGTGCTTTTTTGTCTATAACCGAAACTATATCATACTCAAGTTACATTTCCCTTAGTTATTGACATCACGTTCTCAATGATTTTATTTTTATTTTAACCTCTATTATTAATAAAAATTTTACATTATTAATACTGTTAACCATATCTACATACTAACAACATACAATTATGTTTATATATACAACAAAATAGCGGTTTACAGTGTGAAGGTGAAGGCTAATTTGCATATTGATATAAAAAGATCGAATTTGATAAATATGTGCTTAGTATTATTGATTTCTAACTGTTTGGTTTTATTTTAATGAATATAAGCAAAAATCTCTTCAATGAATCTTAAATGAAATCCATTAACAAGAAAAAATAACTGTCATTTTATTATTTACTTCCTCTTTTAACTAAATACTTAAATTAGAAAAAATAACAATGAAAGACGAGAGTGATGGAAGAGTAAGTTTCAGTTATTCTATATTTCGATTATACCCCCCTCTGTTTCAAATATTTTTATCTGCATTCTTATTTAGTTTCATTAGCCTTTCTAATTTAATATGATATTTTATTGCATTAAAACTTAAATACTTGCACCTGGAGGGTGCATATATTTGCTAGTATAACTAAAATAAGTGTAATCTTTTTATATGCGTTCTTACTTAGTTTCGTTAACCTTTCTAATTTAATATTTTACATTACATTAAAACTAAAATACTCAGGCCTGGAAGGCGCATGCAGACAATATCAAGCAAACAAAGATGAAAGGAAAAGTTTATTTAAAAATACCTCAGAAGAAAAAGAAAGCTCTTAGAAACCAAGCTCAACAGCAGAAATCTTATCAAAGGAATAAATACCTGGGCCGTCCCCGTTATAAGATACTCTAGGCCATTCTTAAAATGGACAAAAAAAGAACTCAGACAGATTGACTAAAGAACTAGGAGATTAAAGATATGCACAAGGCTCTACACCCTAGAGATGATAGAGATAGGCTATATGTACCAGGAAAATAAGGTGGAAGAGGTCTTTCCAACATGAAGACTGCGTAGAGGCCACAATCCAAAGACTCAAAGAATACACGAAAAAGAGCAAAGAAAGATTACTTATGACAGCCAACAACAGCAGATGTAATATATGGACAAACAGAAAACAACGAAAACAAGAAAACAAAGATTGGAAGAAAAACAATTATATGGACACTTCAAACGAAAAAATCGGAGAGGTTTCACGTGAAAAGACTTGGGCATGGGAAGAAGAGGAAACCTCAACCGAGAAATTGAATCACTCATGATTGCTTCACAAAACAATGCCATAAGAACAAATTATATCAAAGAAAAAAAATGATAAGACGCAACAAACAGTAAATGTAGACTGTGCGGTGACAGAGATGAGACTGCAATCCATGTATTAAGCAAATGTAGCAAATTAGCATAACAGGAATACAAAGCTAGAAACGACTGGGTTGAGAAGGTGATCCACTGGGAATTAGGCAAAAAATTAGATTTTTACCATACAACAAAATGGTATATGCATAAACCAGAATCTGTTCTTGAGAATGAAACGAATAAAATTCTATTGGACTAATCAGCTTTTCCCGGTCAGAGGATCTGACTTAGTAATGATAAACAAAAAAAAAAGATAACTTTAAAACTGGAAGATTTTACAATCCCAGCAGATCACATGGTGTAGGTGAAAGAAGACGAAAAGATAAATAGATACGTGGATCTTGCCAGGGAATTGAGAAAACTGTGGAATATGAGGGTGAATGTGATACTGATTTTAGTTGTTCCCCTTGGAAAAGTCCCGAAAAATTTAGAAATCGGAAATCAGAGGAAGAATCGAGACCTTCCAAACGACAACACTGTTAAGATCGGCTAGAATACTCAGAAAATTCCTAGAGACCTGAGGATACTTGTTGTCACTCAGCTGCCAGTGAAGGACCTCCAGTTTAGGTGGGCGTGAAAAACTCTCAAGTCCCATCATATCACAGGTGAAGATGAAGGAAATGAAAAGATGGACAAATACCTGGACCTTGCCAGAGAACTGAAAAAAGATATGAATATGAAAGTCAAAGTGATGCCAATTGTAGTTGGGCACTTGGAACGGTCCCAAGAAGCTTGGGAAAGGAGTGGAAATCTGGAAATCAGAGGAGGAAATGAGACCATCCAGAATACTGCAATCTTCCAGAATACTCAGAGGAGTCCTGGAGACTTGCTGTCACTCAGACTACAGTGAAATATCATGAGCTAATGCTGATTTGAAAAACTCAAAAGGAGTGAAAATAATACAAATACTACTACTACTACTACTACTACTACTACTAATAATAATAATAATAATAATAATAATAATAATAATAATAAGAAGAAGAAGAAGAAGAAGAAGAAGAAGAAGAAGAAGAAGAAGAAAAAGATGAAGAAGAAGAAGGCGATATGCCATGTAATAAGCGAATGTAGCAAACTAACACAAGGAGAATTGTACAATAAACTAAATTTTGACCATAAAACAAACCAGAATCTGATGTGATACTGATTTTAGTTGTTGCCCTTGTAAAGGTCCCGAAAAGTTTAGAAAACATACTAGAGAAATTGGAAATCAGAGGAAGAATCGAGACCATCCAAACAACTCAGCCTCCAATGAACGACCTCCAGTTTAGGTGGGTGTGAAAAACTCTCAAGGTGTGAAATAATAATAATAATAATAATAATAATAATAATAATAATAATAATAATAATAATAAGAAGAAGAAGAAGAAGAAGAAGAAGAAGAAGAAGAAGAAGAAGAAAATGAAAAAATAGACAAATATCTGGACCTTGCCAGAGAACTGAAAAAAGTTATGGAATATGAAAGTGAAAGTGATACCAATTGTAGTTGGTGCACTTGGAACAATCCCAAAAGGACTGGAAAAGGGTTTGGATAGTTTGGAAATCAGAGGAAGGATTGAAACCATTCAGAACACTGCACTGCTGCAATCTGTCAGAATACTCAGAAGTGTCCTGGAGACCTGAGGAGACTTGCTGTCACTCAGACTCCAGTGAAAGACCATCAGCTAATACTGAGTAAATAATAATAATAAGAAGAACAAGAACAAGAACAAGAACAAGAACAAGAAGAAGGCGATATGCCATGTAATAAGCGAATGTAGCAAACTAACACAAGGAGAATTGTACAATAAACTAAATTTTGACCATAAAACAAAACCAGAATCCGTTGTTGCCCTTGTAAAGGTCCCGAAAAGTTTAGAAAATATACTAAAGAAATTGAAAATCAGAAGAAGAATCTAGACCATCCAAACAACAGCATTGTTAAGATCGGCTAGAATACTCAGAGACCTGAGGAGACTTGTTGTCACTCAGCCTCCAGTGAACGACCTCCAGTTTAGGTGTGAAAAACTTTCAAGGTGTGAAATAATAATAATAATAATAATAATAATAATAATAATAATAATAATATAAAAAAAACAATCTTTCTTTTTTCTATAAATGTTTGGATTTCCCTATAATTCAATTATTTCTTCTTTTGTTTTTTTTTCACTTCTCAAGTTTTGTTTTTTTATCTCTTATTTCCAAATACCATTATGATTGCTACATCCTCGTCCGTAATTGTCATTCTCATCTAAAATGCAATTAGAAAATATCAACAAAAAAAACAAAAAACATGATCAGAAGTTAAACAGCACTGAGGCGAGTCTAAGAGAAACGTTCTCATTTAGACAAAAACAATGAACAAAATATACGAGGAAACATTTTTTTTTTGTCTTTTAATAAGAAAATGAATGAATGGAAGAAGGAATTATCAAATGTCAAATGGCGGGTGGATGAGTTCGAATATGACAAGGCACTAACACTGATTGTGTGTCCTGCGGAGATCGTGATGCTGCAGGAACTGAAATGGAAAAGTAAAAATTGGACAGGAGTCACGCTCATCCTCAGTTGCCTTACTCCATTGCACGCAGTAACTCTGATTTTTGTTTATATTTAAAACTGCGATTGGCATCATATATATATATATATATATATATATATATATATATATATATATATATATATATATATACACATATATATATATTATATATAAGTTTTGGATACCTCACATCTATATATATATATATATATATATATATATAAGGGTTTGTTTAGAATGGCTTTTGCCGATAATTTTTGGGAGAATAAGTGCTTAATTGGAGTCGTACCTAATTTTGAAAATTAATTAATTAATAATGAATTAGGCGGAATATCTATTAAATGTATTTTTCTCGATTTGTTAGCCATACATTTAATAGGTATTCCCGCCTAATTCATTATTAATTAAATAATTTTCAAAATTAGTACGACTCCAATTAAGCACTTATTCTCCCAAAAATATATATATATATATATATATATATGTATATGCAAATGTAAACAAATCTAGCTATTTTCAGCCGACAGTATTTGGGAGAATATGTGCTTAAATGAAGTCAGACCTAATTTTTTGAAAGTTAATTCATTAATGATAATTAGGCAGGATTTAACTACTTAAATGTAAGGCTAAACAAATCGAGAAAAATCAATCTCTGAATGTACATTTCGACCTATTAGGTCTCATCAGCAGAGCTATAGATACTAAGATCGCCTCGTGTGTGACTTGAAACCCGTATGTCGAAACGACACGCAAGCCTCTTACCATTACACCAAACGGAAATCGTAATTTGTTTAGGTATTAGTAGTACTCATATTCCTCTTTAGAGACTTATCGCACGACCTTACGCAAATGTAAATTAGGTCTGACTTCATTTAAGCACATGTCTCCCATATATAATATATTATATATATATATATAGATGTGGGGTATCCAAAACATCCAATATATATATATATATATATATATAGAGAGAGAGAGAGATAGAGAGAGAGAGAGAGGGGAGAAAGAAACCACCCCTGTTTAAATAACAAATGATCCCGATCCTTCTAAGTCTTGGTAAATCTTAAAACAAATAAACGATAGTAATGTACCTTCTATACGAAGGTAAGTCTATCCCGTGTATAAGACGATTTTGTGTCAAGCCAGTCGGTAGAGTGTTCGGCTAGAAACCACAAGGTTCCTAGTTCGATACCGGCCCTCGTATGAGTAGCACAGGGATCTGTGCGGCAAAGTAAGGAGCTGATGGTAGGTGTGGCGCCCGCCTCAGATGCTAAAACAATCTCCTTGGTCTAGCGCTATTGAAAAGGGGATAGACGCCCTCGCTGACTGGCTGATACCGACTATAGGCGTCGGAAATCTACGAGAGAGTCCATATATATAATAATATATATATATATATATATATATATATATATATAGAAAGTAAATACACAAACGAGTGTTTTTGATATTGCTTTTTTTTAGCCGACAATTTTTGGGAGAATATGGCTTAATTGAAGTCGTACCTAATTTTGAAAGTTAATTAATTAATAATTAATTAATTAGGCTAGAATACCTATTCAAATGTAAGGCTAAACAAATCGAGAAAAATCAATCTCTGTATGCCGAAATGTACATACAGAGATTGATTTTTCTCGATTTGTTTAGCCTTACATTGAATAGGTATTCCCGCCTAATTAATTAATTATTAATTAATTAACTTTCAAAATTAGGTACGACTTCAATTAGGCACATATTCTCCCCCCCCCAAAAAAAAAAAATATATATATGTATATATAATGGACTCTCACGTCGATTTTCGACGCATGAGGGTTCATACACACGATAAACACCCACACAGTGATGTGTTTATAGTGGTGAAGGCTTGTGTTGGACCATCCACACTTTTTGGCACCGTGATAGGAAAGAATTGGTGCATCAAGGGTTGCCACAAACCCAATCAACGACCGACCTCAGGAATTTTGAATTCAGAGTTATCCCTCTCCTAGACTGGTTACCTACCCAAGGCTGAAGGCCCAGTCTGCCCTACTATTTAACCCATAGCTGGAGGGAGAATATATGGATTCATACCCTTCCCAATGGTATTAGCGGTCTGGAAATGCAAGAGCTTCCTCTTGGAATTGAACTCGAATCGACGTGTCAATTTTCCACTAGCCAAGCGCTCCATATATATATATATATATATATATGTGTGTGTGTGTGTGTGTGTTTGTGTGTGTGTCTCTCTCTCTCTCTCTCTCTCTCTCTCTCTCCCTCTCTCTCTCTCTCTCTCTCTCTCCTCTCTCTCTCTCACTCTCTCCTTCTCTTTTCTTTCACAAATACTTCTTATCTATGATCGTATTGTATTCCACACCCGTCTTTTTTCCCAGGATCTATGCTTCAACCTTATATCTTGACCTCAATTATGATGACAGGCATTATATATTCTTTTTTTTTTATCTTGGCCATCTATTACATTGTTTTTCATATGCCAATGCCATTATTTCAGTCTTTGTTTGCTGGAGGGTTAGCTATATAAGTCAACTGGCTGTAGGGTTGGTTATTAGACCTGCAGTGGGTCGTGGTGATCTTAGAATGTCTTGCAAAGATTTTGCTTGGTTTCAGCATTGAAGGTCAAACGGCACTTTTCATCTGTCATGTGGACAAGTTATTTGTGCCTTTTAGGTATTTCGCCCTTTCCACTATCTATTGACGGGGTAGTCGTCGGGGTGACCTAATGTCGGTATCAGCCAATCAACAAGAGAGTCTATACCCCTTTTCACTAGCGCAAGACAAAGGAGATTGTTTTTTAGCATCTGAGGTGGAGCGCCACACCTACCATCAACTCCTTACTTTACCGCACAGATCCCTGTGCTACTCATACGCTGAGTTGGCGAGGGTCGGTATCGAACTAGGAACCTTGTGGTTTCTAGCCGAACGCTCTACCGACTGAGCTAACCCGTCCCTATACTGGACCTATATTAGGTTCTGAAAGTCAATCACAAGCAAATAAATGTTGTATTTCATACGTCCATGTATAAATATGAGAGCAGATTGAATTAATCTCTCTCTCTCTCTCTCTATATATATATATATATATATATATATATATATATAAAGTGTCATTATGGGTCCAACGGGAGAAAATTGGATATTAAAAAAAAATGTCCGCAAACTGAATTATGTGGGTGTTTTTTTTTCAAATTATTATTATTTTACATTAGGGACACATGTTTCTGATCTTCTGATTTATTTTACAACCATTAATTAACCACATTCTAATGAGTCATATAGTTTCGCTTAGTAGCTCATCAGGACAAGAATCTGACTCTCTCTTTATATATATATTATCAATTTTGTTACAAAACACGGATTATTTTTATTGATGATCTTTAATTGTATACTTTCAAGTTTTCTTTTTGTTGTTTATTATATCGGGGTCTGGATAGTAGAAACGATGCCTCATATTCTGTATGCACGCGCTTTCAACCATGTCCATGGTCATCTTCAAGGGATTATTAGTAGTAGTTTGTAGTATAATCACACACACAAACACCACACACACACACACACACACACACACACACACACATACATATATATATATATATATATATATATATATATAATAATATATATATATATATATACTCATGAATGATCAATAGGCGAGAAACTGGTAGTGATCAAACCCCGTTTCTTAGGTCTACATATACTCTATCGTATCGAAGCTATTGTATCGAAGCTGTTTGCATTCCGCATGGCGGTAATACCCTTGGGAAAGGTATGAATGCAATTCTCCCTCCAGCTATGGGTAAATAGCATGGCATACTGGGCTATTTAACCATGGCTAGGTAACCAGTCTAGGAGAAGGAAAACTCTGAATTCAAATCTGTTAAAATCCTCTTAATAAATTGACCTTGTGTCGCATCCTACTCGTGAGGAGTGGTTGGTAAATATATATACTCTATTGAAATGACTTGGTTTATAAATACAGCAAACATTATAAATGTACAGAGTGTTTTAAAAAATGTTAACATTTCTATTGAAGTTCCTTGATGATACTCAGATTTTAAAGTGTCCACCTGTTCGCCATTTTTGTCAACACATCATTGGAATCTTATCAAGGTGATCTTCGTAATATCAATTCTGTTTTACTAATAAAGATTCTCCCGAATAAATATTTACAAGAATATCACTCTTTGGAGATTTTAAGAGTGTGTTGACAGGAAGAGTGAACACGGGGAGACTAATTTATCATAAGAAGAAAAAAGATAAGATTACTTCTAAGAATTGGTCGTTGCCTCTTTGAGTGATACATTATTTTTATCATTAAATACGTTTATTATATATACTAGCAAATATATGCACCCTCCGGGTGCAAGTATTTAAGTTTAAATGTAATAAAATATTAGATTAAATCAGAAAGGCTAATGAAACTAATTAAGAATTCAAATAAAAAGATTCGAAACAGAGGTGGTATAATCGGAAAATAGAACAACTGAAACTTACTCTTTCATCACTTCCGTTTTTCAATGCTAAATTTTCATAATTTAACTATTTAGTTAAAATAGGAAGTAAAGAATAAAATGACAGTTATTTCTTCTTGTTAATGAATTTCTTTTAGGATTTATTGAAGAGATTTTTACTCACATTCATTAAGATAAAACCAAACAATTAGAAATCAATAATACCAAGCACATTTTTATTAAAATCAGTTTTTTAAATATCAATATGCAAATTAGCTTTACGTTTACACTGAAAACTGGTATTTTGTTGTATATATAAATACAATTGCATGTTATTAGCATTTAGGTAAGGCCAACAGTATTAATAATGTCAAACAGTTTTATTATTAATTGCGGTTTAAATAGAAATAGAATCATGGAGAATGTGATGTAAATAACTAAGGGAATTGTGACTTGAGTAGTAATATAGTTTCGGTTACAGACAGAAAAACACACAATCTCCATTATATTAAGAAGATATATATATATATATATATATATATATATATATATAATATGGGTGCAATATCTATGAGTAAACAGTGCTCAATATCGTGGATAGACCATTCATATCTAAGTTAGGATAGCCGGGACAAGAAGTGAACAGCGTTTGGTTACTGACGGTTTCTTGCGTGTGCTTTTTTTTCAGATTATGTGATATATATATATATATATATATATATATATATATATATCTGTGTGTGTGTGTGTATGAGGGTAGGTCGAAATGTTCATAGACTGAGAAAGATACTCTCGTAGAATGTGACAAAATGAGGTTTATTAATAATTCTGGCCATTCTATTGTTACAATGTTTGGATCCCACTGGTAAAAAAACGAAATAATAGCTGAAATCACCTCATCATACGAAATTTTAAATCTATGAACTTTTCTACCGATATATATATATATATATA
>CM042172.1:62660018-62665018 GCA_023376005.1 Doryteuthis pealeii | reverse complement strand
TTGATGATCTTTAATAGTATACTTTCCAGCTTTCTTGTTTTTATTATATCAGTGTCTGAATATTAGAAACGATGCCTCATATTTTGTACGTACGCGTTTTCAAGCATGTTGTGTCCGCGCGACCCTTCTGAGTATTCTACTCAATCCCAACAATGATATTGTTTGGATGGTATCGATTCTTCCTCTAAATTACAATTCCTCCAATCTTTTTCCAAGCCCTTGGGGATTGTTCCAATAGCATCAACCACAAATATGTATCACCATCATTTTTATGGTCAACAACTTTTTCAACTCTCCAGCAAGGTCCAAGTATTTGCTTAGCTATTTTCTTTCTTTTATTTTTTTTTTCTCTCTGTTTTCTGCTGAAACTGCAAAATCTACTTGATGAGATTTTTTTTTTCAGTTTGATTAACAATAACTCTTGGATTATCGCCAGGATTAGATGATCCGTTTGTATCTTGTCATTTACCGGGGGGGGGGTACCAGTAGTAATTCATAGCTTCAATGTTCCAAATGACAGTCTTCTCCTCCTTCGAGACCACTTCCAGATTATCTTAACAGTGCATTGGTCTGTAAGGTGTTACCCAGTTCTCTAGTCTCTATCAAAGGTTCTTAGGAACTGTTATAGGTGCTCTATGTTAAATATAACTGTCATTTTCATGTTCAACAAATTTTTCTTAAGCAATATTTAGATATTTTTACTGCCTATTATTTTTATTATAATCTCCACTGGAACAGTAAAATTCCCTAGAACACAAGCTATTGTTTCTTGTTAAGTAAAATTGGGTCTCGTATTAATATTTTAACTCATTATGAGTTTTTCACGCCGGGTTTTTACTACAAGAAGCGAAGGGAACATCCCTCAAATTCAAGTTTCGCAAAACTATTAATGCACATAGTTCTGAGAATATTTATATCTATAAAAAAGATAGTATTGTTTATTGACACTCAGATCAAACAATGAATTTTCGATAAATGTATCAGCATTGATGTCAGTTTTTCTTGGTGATTACCAAATCTATTAATTAAATTCCAATCCCTCCAATATTTTTCCAAGCCATAGGGGATTGTTCCAATAGCACCAGCCAAAATATGTATCACCATCATTTTTATGGTCAACAAATTTTCAACACTATAGCAAGGTCCAAGAATGTGCTTACCTATTTTCTTTCTTTCATTTTTACCGCAAAATCTACTTGATAAGATTTTTTTTCGGTTTGATTAACAATAACTCTCGCATTATCGCCGGGATTAGATGATCCGTTTGTATCTTGTTATTTACGGATTTTTTTTACCAGAAGTAACTATGAGAGTCTTCAATCTTCCAAATGATAGCAAGTCTTCTCCTTCTTCCAGACCATTTCAAGATGACTTAACAGTGCATTGGTCTGTATGGTGCTATCCAGTTTTCCCAGTCTCTTTTCCAGGTTCTTAAGAACTGTTCCAAGTGCTCTAAGTATCTTAGATATCACTGTCATTTTCATGTTCCACAATTTTTTCTTAAGCAATATTTAGATATTTTTACTGTCTATTATTTTGACTCTAAGGTCAGCAGGAACATCAAAATTCCCTAGAAGAGAAGCTATTGTTTCTTGTTAATTGAAACCAGGTCTCGTATTAATATTTTAACTCATTGTGAGTTTTTCACGCCGGGTTTTCACTGCAACAAGCAAAAGGGAAAATCCATCAAATTCAATATGTCCTCTTCAGGTATTTCTTGTCGGACTCGGGAACATTCTCGGAAGAAGGCCGGAGAGCATATCGGCCGAAACGTTGTACAAATAACAAAGAAGATGGGGACAATAGTCCGAATAACGCAGATAATACTAATCTTCAAGCCTCATCTCAAACATTCAGAGAAACATCAAATTCAAGTTTCGCAAAACTTTTAATGCATATTTTTGATGAAGCATATTATTTATGATAGCGTAGATATACAGTCAACGGTGCTTAGTAACAGTCAGTTTCTTGCCTATGCGATCAGCGGATATTTTCTTTCTATCATAATCATTACATATTTTTTTATATATTCCTGAGAATATTCATGTCTAAAAAATAAGAATAAAAGATATTGTTTATAGACACTCAGATAAAACAATGCATTTTCGATAAATTCATCAGCATTGTTGTCAGTTTTTTTTTTTTTTTGGGGGGGGGGTGATTACCAAATCTATTAATTTATTGATATAATCATCATCCTTCACTATAAATACCTCCTCCCCCAAGGAATCGAAAAGGAGAAGGAAAAAAGACGCCATGATACAGAAATGGAAATCCGCCTTCAAAATTGAAGGGTCATTTTGATGGACAAGAAGAAAAAATCCTAATTTAGACGTCATCAAATATTAATCCTTTTCAAGCTATCCGGTTCGGTCAGCTCTGCCATCGTCCAGTCAGGTCAACACTCATTTTCTACTACCAACCGCCTGCCCGCCCGCCCGCCTACGCGCCCGCCCGCCGCCTACGCGCCCGCCCGCCTACGCGCCCGCCCGCAACGCCAAATGATGGATGCTATGCGAGCGACAAGGACAATTAAATTCTTTATTTCCTTTCGTGTCAGATTTAATCAGACAGGTAAGCAATGCTGTGAGATGTCAGAGCTAAATGGGCAACCAATTATAATTACAGGGGCTGCAAGAAAGATTCGTCCACAATCAGACATACACACACACACACACACACACACATATATAATATATATATATATATATATATATATATATAGAGAGAGAGAGAGAGAGAGAGAGTAAACTACAGACACGTGTTTCGATGTATCACCCCTCATCAGTGCAGTTATACCATTTTTAGCAGCTGCCTCTGGCCGGGTTCGAGACCCGAACGAACTTACGCTCGCCAAACCTTCTTACCCATACGGCCACAATCAGCTGCCAAGTATAGCAGGCTATTTAATCGCTACATTTCTAAGCGGAAATGAATTCACTAAGAGTTCTCAAACTTTGTAAACAAAGTGAGATTTAGCTTAACGCCGAATACGGTGAATTTGCAATTAAATTCCTATATATATTATTAATATGACTATTTGTCAGCATAATTATGTTTAATAGAACATTAAAAAATTAAAACGGATCGATATATACACGATATCGACTTATAGATCGACTTATAGACGGGGACAACTTATACACTAGATCGACTTATAGACGGGAACGACTTATACATCAGATCGACTTATAGACGGGAACGTCTTATACACTAGATCGACTTATAAACGGGAACGACGTATACACTAGATCGACTTATAGTCGGGAACGACGTATACACTAGATCGATTTATAGACGGGAACGACTTATAAACTAGATCGACTTATAGACAAGAACGACTTATACACTAGATCGACTTATAGACGGGAACGACTTATACACGAGGTCGACTTATAGACGGGAACGACTTATACACTAGATCGACTTATAGACGGGAACGACTTATACACGAGGTCGACTTATAGACGGGAACGACTTATACATTAGATCGACTTATAGGCGAAAACCACTTATACACTAGATCGACTTATAAACGTGAACGACTTATACACTAGATCGACTTATAGACCAAAACCACTTATACACTAGATCGACTTATAGACGGGAACGACTTATACACTAGATCGACTTATAGACGGGAACGACTTATACACTAGATCGATATATAGACGAAAAAACCACTTATGCACTAGATCGACTTATAGACGGGAACGACATACACTAGATCGAGTTCAATTCCTAGACTCAGCTGTTTGCTTTTCCCATAGCGCTAATACCATTGGGAAATGTATAAATCCAATTCTCCCTCCAGCTATGGCAGTCTAGGATCTTTAACCATGTCTAGGTAACCAGTCTAGGAGAAGGAAAACTCCTAATTCAACTGGTAAATCCCGCTTAAGAAATTGACCTTGTGTCGCGTCCTGCTTTTGCGGCGGGGTTTGTATATATATATATATATATATATATATATATATATATATATATGTGTGTGTGTGTGTGTGTGTGTGTGTGTATTTGGGCAGCATTTTTTCATTTATGCATGTGGAATTAATCGAGTATTTAATATAATTTGAAAAACTGGAACACATTACCCCTGATGATGGCACTTCGAAGTGCCGAAAGTACTCGGGACATGAAATTTGGTTGACTAATCCACGAATTCCACCCAAATATTAAAAAGTTGGCCAGAAAACTTGAAAAAATCACAAATAAAATTGTTAAACAGGAGATGTGTCTTTTGTTTAGTTCAAAATGCATATATATATATATATATATATATATAAGTAAAGTCATCGGGGCAGCCTAAAGTCGCTATCAGCCAGTCATCGAGGGAGTCTATCCCCTTTTCAATAGCGCTAGACCAAGGAGATTGTTTTGGCGTCTGAGGTGCAGTGACACACCCACCATCAGCTTCTTACTTTACCGCACAGATCCCTGTGCTACTCATACGCTGAGTTGGCGAGGACCGGTATCGAACTAAGAACCTTGTGGTTTCTAGCCGAACGCTCTACCGACTGGATTGACACAGAATCGTCTTATACAGCGGATAGACTTACGTTCGTATAGAAGGTACATTACTATCGTTTATTTATATTAAGATTTACAGAGACTTGGAAGGATCGGGATCATTTGTTATTTACACAGGGGTGGGTTTTTTTATATCATTTTTATGTTTTATTTTCCAGTCAAGCAAATGGATTGGAGACATTCCACTTTTCTTCTTGGGCATCTGGATATTCTACCAATGTTTCGTATTGTCTTTACATCAATTTATTTCAACTTTCTTGTATTTCTGTATATATGTGTGTGTGTGTGTGTATGTGTGTGTATATGTGTGTATGTGTGTGAGTGTGTGTGCGTGTGTGTGTGTGTGTGTATGTGTATGTGTGTGTATGTGTGTGTGTTTGTACGTGTGTGTTCGTTCAATGATTCTTTGCGTGGTATTTTCATATTGTCTACTTTTTTTTTGTCTTGAAGGCAGTTTAAGTTCGTTCTTT
>CM042172.1:62632518-62657518 GCA_023376005.1 Doryteuthis pealeii | reverse complement strand
CTGCAATTAATCGGTATCTCATTTAATTCAGTGGATTTAATTCTGAAGATCCTTAAACTCGAGTAGATTATCACTTGTACCTATATTGTAATAAATTTGCTCTACTAACGTATATATATATATATATATATGTGTGTGTGTGTGTGTGTGTGTGTGTGTGTGTGTGTGTTGTGTACGCGCGTGTGTGTGTATGTGTGTGTGTGCGTGTATGTATATACATGAATTAAACTAGGGACTAGCAAACAGAGGCTAAAATTCTTTTTTGACAAAATGACTTTAGCCCCCCTACAGAAAATAATTTACCAAAAATCAGGAAATTATCGGATTTTAATGAAATCTTCAGTATTTATGTATCAATGAATGATCTTTATAATGCATTATTTATTTTATTATAAAACTTTCTCATTTTTTTCAGGTCACTTAATTTTGTCCCCCCTTATGTTGGGGGCGTAACATTGCTTCAAGTTGGTCCTAACTTGATACTAATTACAGTATAAATAAAGAGATAAAAGACCGAAGTTATGAATAGAAACAAAAAAAAATGTTTACGGTGGAGCTCCTATGAGAAAATAAGTACCGAAAATCGAAAAATAAAATGTAAAAAAATATAAAATAATTTTTTTAGATTTCTTTTTTACTCATTTCCATAATTATTTAATTGACTATTATCTTATTAAAAAAAATTATATATCGATATTTTTTCTGCGAAAATAGAATTTTTCTTCAAAACTTATTAACTCGAGAGTATAAAGTAAGGTTTGCATTAAATAGATATTTATTTCTAGAAACTAAAAATATAACATTTTAAACTTAATATCAGGGCCACATATTTTAAAACAATTGAATTGATTTTCAATAAAAAAAAAAACATAATATTTGACCAATAATTCTATGGAAGGCCAAAATTGTTTGTGTCAGTAATTTAACCGAAAGATTCAATATCTAATAAGTTAAGGTAAGTTCATTTCATTATTACTATTTTTAATTCAATTATTCCTTTTTAATTAAAAATATTCAAATTCTAATTGATGTTTTCTCACTTTTTTTCTTTAAATTAACATTTTTTTTTTAACTAAAATTTAAAAAAAAAGCAATTCTAAATTCTTGTCATGTCTGGCCGGACAGGACTATCTGGAACCACATCTAAAATTTTTGTTTTTAATTTTTGTTTTTTTCCTTCAATGGATTATTATCGATTGCACACCAATCTATCAGATTGTAAAAAAAAAATTCTAAAAAGTTCTTTATTTTTAGGAGACGGTGCTAAATTTATTTTGTCAAAAACCGGGTTTTACGTTAATCAAACAACACAAAAAATATTATGGCAATTATGGAATACCATACACGAAACGTAAATAATACGCAAATTTTATTTTCAATGAAACTAAATATATTTTTGATTTTTTTACATACAAAAAACGGATTTTCCTTGGTTAAAAGTTAAAACGAGTGTGAAAAATTTCAGTAACATTTAATGAATATGTATTTAAAGTAATGCTTTATTTATTTCTAAAAAGAAATGTTTATAAGTATTTTAAAAATATTTTAAAGCCATTATTGAACACGATAAATCAAAATAAATTCAACGTAAGTTTTTGTTGAAATTCGGACGATTTTTAATGTATAAAATGTATTAAAAATAAATTGCATATTGTAATAATATTTTTCTTTTTTAATGATGGTCATTATGTTACTACTTATCGATTTAAACAAAGTTTGACCTTAAATAATAGATTTAATTATTTTTAATTCGCTTTTAAAACTCGTAGAAACTCAATTCTGTGCCAGTCCCTAAATTAAACATTTAAAAAAAAAAAACAAATGATTTTTTTTTCAAAATTTTTTTAAATTCATACTGTCGGATTCACTCCCATTACTTACATACATACATATATATATATATATATATATATATATATATATATATATATATATATATATTCGTAAGCATGTGTTATTGAATACCACGGAGTATTCTTTTTTCATTTTTTGTATGGATTTTTTTCCAGTCTTCTGGCTATCCTTTTGAATCTGGATCGAGTTGATTCATGATATTTTTCATACTTATTTCCCGAGCGCTTTCGACTGTTGCTCCAGTCGTATTCATAGGGTATGTAATTGGTTTTTAGTTGATTTTAGTTTTATTATCTATGCTTTTATCTAATTCAGAGAGTCTTATTATTTTTAAGAGGGGGGTTAGGTGAGTGTTAGTTATTGAGATATTTAATACGTTGTCTCCGACTTTAAAGGCTATTTTATTAATGTTAGGTTTTTTATTTTTAATGCATATGGCTTCTAGGATCTGTAGGCGTTTCTTATTGTTATTTTTGTAGATAATTTAGTATTTTTCGTTTAAGATTTTCCTAATTTCGGGGGAGGTGGATTTTTCTGGGTGTTTTTTAATAAAGTGTTGTTTTATGGAGCTTGTGTCGGAGAGATGGTATGTAAGACGGCGGATAGTGTTGTTGTTGTATGGCCAATGTAGCTATAGTGTATAGTTTATTTTCTGAGAGACACTCTCGGAATGGGCAAATGTATCTATATACTACGTTCGTTTGGCCTTAGGGGATTTTTAGGAGAGTTTGTGTTTATTTTATATAAATATATATATATATATATATATATAATATATATATATATATATATATATATATATATATATATATATATATATATACACATTAAATACATTCGAGTTTCTTAATAAATGATAATCATTAATATCCGTCTTGATTTTATAATATTTCATTAATAATTATAAGACTGTACTAGGTTAAGTCTTGGTGAACATTTATATTATTTTAAAAGATTGTTTAGAGTAGACTTGACTTTGGTTGTCAGCGTACATCTGCCTTTTATTTGTCTCTTTTTCATGGGATTTCTTTTATACATAAATCCTAAATGGACAAAGAAACATTGATAAAAAATGACAGACTAACATAATGCATTCTTCGTCTGCACAAATCTGGAAAAAACAAAAAAAAAACATATCTAACCCACGACGCCCGAAGAGGAGATTTCTCCTCCGGCAACTGACCGTTGCCTTTTGCTGATTGCCAAAGCTGAAGGCCTCTTCTTCTTCTTCTTCTTCTTCTTCTTCTTCTTCTTCTTCTTCTTCTTCTTCTTCTTCTTCTTCTTCTTCTTATTCTTCTTCTTCTTCTTCTTCTTCATGGTGGACATGACGTCATTCTTGAAGCGATTATTTCATTCGTAATATTTCGTATTTCTTCTTTTTTTTTTTTGTATTTTTTTTTTTTTTTTGTATTCCGGTTGAAAGATGGATAACCTGCCAGTATGACGCAATAAGAGACATTGCACCGTTCATCAAACATTTATAAGCTTGAATATTTATTTAATTTGTTTTTATTTATTTTATTTCATTTTTTTTTTGTTCGTCCGTCTTACGAGGGTAAGGTGAGAAGCATACGCCCATCCATATGATTATTCAAGTTACTCACTTGAGCTGTTAATCTCAGCCTCTTCCTATCTATCTATCTATCTATCTATCTATCTATCTTTCAGTCTGTTCATATTAATTGATATATCTCTGTTCTTACCCAACATTACGTCTGTCTGTATGTATGTATATATATATGTATGTCCATATCTATCTATCTATCTATCTATCATTCACTCTATCTATATGTCTTTCTGGTTGTCTGTCTGTCTGTCTGTCTTGATAAATATAATATATATATATATATATATATATATATATATATATATAGATAGATAGATAGATAGATAGATAGATAGATATTATTTATCTATCTGACTATCTATATTTCAGCCTGTTCATATCAATTGATATATCTCTGTTCTTATCCATCATTACCTCTGTCTGTCTGTCTGTCTGTCTGTATGTATGTATGTATGTATGTATGTCCATATTTATCTATCTATCTATCTATCTATCTATCTATCATTCCCTCTGTTTATATCAATATATGTATCTGATCATATCTATCTATATCTCTTTCTAGTTGTCTGTGTGTCTATCTATCTGTCTGTCTTGATAAATAGATATATAGATATATAGATAAATAGATAGAGCAAGCTATTTGTCTGTTAATCTAAGCAGGTTTAATTTATATATCGGACTCTCGATCCACCTATCTCAGCCTCTTCCCATCTATCTATCTATCTATCTATCTATCTAACTAACTAACTATCTATCTATATGTCTATCTATCTTTCAGTCTGTTCATATCAATTGAAATATCTCTGTTCTTATCCATGATTACGTCTGTCTGTCTGTCAGTTTGTCAGTATGTATGTATGTATGTATGTCCATATCTATCTATCTATCTATCTATCTATCTATCTATCATTCACTCTATCTATATGTCTTTCTGGTTGTCTGTCTTGATAGATAGATAGATAGATTGATAGATAGATAGATAGATAGATAGATAGATAGAGAATGCTATTGGCCAGTTAATCTAAGCAGGTTTAATTCATCTATTGTACTCTCTATCTACCTATCTCAGCTTATTCCTATCTATCTATCTATCTATCTATCTATCTATCTATCTATCTGTCTGTCTATCTATCTTTCAGTCTGTTCATATTAATTGATATATCTCTGTATGTATGTATGTATGTATGTCCATATTTATCTCAGCCTCTTCCTATCTATCTATCTATCTATATATCTATATATATGTCTGCCTATCTATCTTTCAGTCTGTTCATATTAATTGATATATCTCTGTTCTTATCCATCATTACGTCTGTCTGTCTGTCAGTCTGTATGTATGTATGTATGTATATATGTTTGTCCATATCTATCTATCTATCTATTTATCATTCACTCTGTTCATATCAATTTATATATCTGATCATATATTTTATATTATACGGATTACCCTTTTTTTTATAAGACCCTAACAGTTACTAATACTTCGAGTAGATCGAGTAAACCTGGAAATAATGACAATTTCACCGAGCTTAAAATTTGGAACCTCATTATCAGATGCAATTTAGCGTCATACCCAGGATAGGTTTAAAGGGTTAACATGCCATAAAATCCAACCAACCAACCCACACTCGTTTAAAAACTAAAATAGATAGATAGATAGATAGATAGATAGATAGATAGATGGATAGATAGAAATGTGGTTACAGAAACCCAGAATTTTTTTCAAGGAGTTCCATGGTTTTTCAGAACCCACTTTGTGAAATATTGAGGCATAACATTTCTTTCTTGGTTGAATCGATAACTTTTCAGTATCTATTTAATCTACTGGACGAGGGATTGAACCCAGGTAATATACTATATATACAATGATATTTACCCTTGGGATACTCAGCTGCGAATATTGAACAATATAAAAGACTCGAAATTCTGGAATCAAAATCTAGAATCTTCTAATTATTCAGGTCTCTTACTGGTTTGAGCATGTTCTGGAGTGAAAATTTGGCAGAAAAAGGCCCCCTGTTCTGTAGACAGGAAACGCAACTAGTACATGATACCTCTGCGAATGCTAAAGGGACTAAGAGACCTTTAACTTTGGCACTACCACTTTTATAATGCTGCTTACAATGCCACCTAGCGCCTAACGGATGAACTGTGGTAAGTAAGGAATGTAATTCACACAAGAGTGTAAGAACTTTCTATATTTTTGTTCGTCCTGTTCCAAATCTAGTCTCTAACCATTTGACGGAAGAAGTCCCCTGTCCTGTCCTGTAAACAGGAAACGCAACTAGTACATGTTACTTCTGTTATTGCCAAGAACATGAATGAGATATGGATGTTGATGTTTTGATCTGTCTTCGGCACCTCCCTTCAACGTTTCGTTTGGTTTGTTTATGTTTTACGGCATGTCAACCCTTACTGGGTGATGCCGAATATCTTTTTTTTCTTGGTAGGTATTTAAAAAAAATTTAAACTCAATATTTTAACACATTTTTTAAACTCATTTTTTCTATTTGACTCATAGATGGGACCCTAACAGGTGCTACTCTGTGTGTGTGTGTGTGTGTGTGTGTGTGTGTGTGTGTGGTGTGTGTGTGTGTGTGCGTGCGTGTGTGTGTGTGTGAACAAGTCTTATTAAATGTGATAAACAAGAAACGTCATAATTTTTTATATAAACGTCATTAATTTTTTTTATATAGTATAGAGAAGCCCCCCCCCCAGTAATGCCACCCGTTGGTCGTGGGGTGTGACCAATGATGCTAAAGGACAGAATCCTGGTGGCTGAGCAGTCCATAACATGCAACAATCTACTTTGGCCCTTACTTAGGCTAGACGATCGGTCGGAGAGGCCTCTTCCGATTAATCGGCTGGTTGTTGAGACCTAGAACCAATATGATTGTCCCAACCCTACTGCCCTTATGGAAAGCCCCAACCCTTTTGATCATATGTATGCTAGAAGACGGTGGCTGAGGGTTTTCATGCCCTGGGAATGACGTTAAAAATCTGATGGTGAGGTTCGTGTTCTGGAGGTCTGGGGAATGTGGAGCACAACTTCATCACAATTGATCCCAGGTCCATTCTGACCCGGAGTGGTAGTACCTGTTCTGGTCCCATCTAAAAAATATTGTTTATAAAAATTGTGTTAAAAAAAATTTATATCAAACAATCGCTTATAAGAAACTTGAACTTTACCCTCTACTAGTGGTCAAGACAAACTCAATTCTTACTCTGATTTCTAGTTTCCTTACTCTCTATTCTAGTTATTTGATAATTGTCACGACTGATCCGACTATGATTAGTATTACTGTCATCTGCATATTTGATTGTTTTTACTATGTCGAGGTATTTATCAAGTTTTTCGTTTTCCTTTATTTGAACTCTGTTATTTACTGAAACAACATGCCCTAGCACCTATATGATTTTCCCAACCCTATTGCCCTTATGGCAAGCCCCAACCCCTTTTTATCATATGGCTACTAGAAGGCAGTGACTGAGGGTCTACATGTCCTGGGAATGACGTTAAACTCTATCTGATGGTGAGGTTCCAGTTTTGGAGGTTTGGGGAATGTGGAGCATCCCTTCATCACCATTGCTCCCTGGTCCACTCTGACTCGGAGTGGTAGTACCTGTTAGGATCCCATCTATGGGTTAAATAGAAAAATGTATTTTTTTAAAATTATATTATCCATTAAGAATTGATTTATTTCAAAACTTTATCGGCATTAAATGACCCACTGAGGTTGATATGCCGTAAAACAAAACAAACCAAACCATGAAACAACATGATAAGTAAAAGTCTGGACATACTACCCAAAACATTGGGCATAAAAGTAACCGACCTATAAAGAAATAAAGATGAAAGAAAAAATAGAAGGGGAAAAATATTGCAAAAGGTAAAAAAAAACAAAAAACAACTACCTGACATGTTCGATACATCTTGTTTATTACAAAAAATCTAGTTTTCTGGATGGGGTTATCCAGTTTTATCTCAAAGTCTCAGAGGATACTATTATACTAATTATTGAGATTACTTTTTTTTAGAAGATGGGACCCGAGCAGTGACTGATACTTCGGAAAGATCGAGTCGACCTGGAAGTAATGACAATGAAGGGGTACTAAACATTTCACCGAGCTCAAAAATTGGAACCTCATTATCAGATGCAGTTTACTCGTTTAAAGGGTTAACATGCCTAAAATCCAACCAACCAATCCACTCTCGTTTAAAAACTAAGATAGATAGATAGATAGATAGATAGATAGATAGAAAAAAAACCTTCTCATTTAGAAGATACCATTCTGACACTTCCCATCTAGAGAGGAGATCCACTACCCACCCCCAACCACCTACTGACGACCTCCTGTCTCATCATTTTGAGAATATCCATCATTGAAGCAAGAACTATATCCAAGTCCCGAAGAAGGTCTAACAGACCGAAACGTTGCATCGTCGACAATAAACATCCATTTTCCATAACATCCCGTGTTTGTCTACCTTTCTCCGCATACTCACATTTCTCCCATAGATTGATAAATAGAAATGGGGTTACAGAAACCCAGAATTTTTTCAAAGAGTTATATGGTTTTTCAGAATCCACTTTGTGAAATACAACGGCATATCATTTCTTTCTTGGTTGAATCGAGAACTTTTCAGTATTTACCTAATTTACTGGACTAGAGATTGAACTCAGGTAATATAATACATACACAATGATATTTACACTTGGGACACTCAGCTGCGAATATTGAACAATATAGTAAAGTCGACGGGGCTGCCTAAAGTCGGTATCAGCCAGTCAGCGAGGGAGTCTATCCCCTTTTCAATAGCGCTAGACCAAGGAGATTGTTTTAGCATCTGAGGTGGAGCACGACACCTACCATCAGCTCCTTACTTTACCGCACAGATCCCTGTGCTACTCATAACGCTGAGTTGGTGGGGACCGGTATCGAACTAGGAACCTTGTGGTTTCTAGCCGAACGCTCTACCGACTGAGCTAACCAGGCCCCTTAAAACGACTCGAAATTCCAGAATTGAAATTCAGAACTAAAAATCCGTACATAAAACCATAAAATCCGGACATTATAACTAAAAATCCGGACATTCTACCCAAAACTTTGGGCATAAAAGTAACCGACCTATAAAGAAATAAAGACGAAAGAAAAAAAATGGGGAAAAATTGCAAAAGGTAAAAAAAAGAAAGAATACCAGTGAAACTTAAGAGATGGCGAATGCAGACGATCTTTAAGGATGTCACCACTTACTGGTCGATGATTTTTTTTTTTCAGCCATTTATTTATTTATTTATTCATTCGGTCTTAGACTTTTTTTCTTTTTTTCTTGCTGGGACATGTCAGATGAAAGTAAGACAAAGGTCATTGGTTATCAATTTGAAGGTAAGAAGTGACCTTTACATAAGGGTTGATTCAAAAAAAGCAAAAAACGGACTACTGTCAACATCAGAGATTTTATATATCCGGCTTCTATGAGTAAATCTCTTTAATGCTTACGATATTCTAATCTCATTCTCTCTCTTTTCTCCACCCCCTCTCTCTCTCTCTGTATATATATATATCCCCCCCTCTCTCTCTCTCTCTCTCTCTATATATATATATATATATATATATATATATATCCCTCTCTCTCTCTTTATATATATTTATATATGTATATATATATATATATATATATATATATATATATATTTGAATAAAAAGGCCTTAAATAACATGGGTATCGTGGTTATGGACCATTTCCACTAGTGCGTATATATATATATATATATATATATATATATATCCCCTCTCTCTCTCTCTCTCTCTCTATATATATATATATATATATATATATATATATATATATATATATATCCTTCTCTCTCTCTGTATATATATATATATATATATATATATATATATATATATATATATAATATATATATATCCTTCTCTCTGTCTGTATATATATATAATATATATATATATATCCCTCCTCCCTTCCTCCCTCTCTCTCTCCCTCTGTATATATATATACACACACACACATATATATATATATATATATAGATAGATAGATAGATAGATAGATAGATAAAAGGTGGCTTACCGGTGAATATGGGCACGATCGTTGGAGGTGCCCAAATCCAGGGGTTAAGTCAGCGATATAACCAATACAAAGTGCTCAATAGAAAGTAGAGCAAATTTATTAAAGAAATTGATACAATAGAAACCTACTCGAGTTTCACCATTAGGATCTTCAGGGTTAAATCCACTGAATTAATCGAGGTACCGATTAATTGCAGCCGATTACACGTGTGTTCATTGAATAAGATATTACGTAATATCTTATTCAATGAACACACGTTTAATCGGCTGCAATTAATCGGTACCTCGATTAATTCAGTGGATTAACCCTGAAGATCCTTATGGTGAAACTCGCGTAGGTTTCTATTGTATCCATTTCTTTAATTAATATATATATATATATATATATATATATATATATATATATACCAAGCGTGTTGGTAGATCCTTGCGGAGAGAAAAAACACAGCAGAAAGTTTGATTGTAAAAATATGCTACCAAACATCAACCAGGAAGAAAAAAATTTTTGAAAAAAAGAAAAGACCAAGATATTTGTACCAACAAAAAATAATCTATTGGTATAGTATTTGGCCAAAAGAAAAAACAATTTATATGTATATATATGTATATAAGATATATATATATTCATACAACCGCTAAGAGAAGCTAATTTGTAAAAAGTGCTCGATACCTAAGTAGAGCCAAGTAATAAAGATAATCTACTGAGTCAGACGAACCTACTATTAGTTTCGCATAAAGCTCTTCAGGGCTAAAATCTAGAGTCAGATTTTAATCCTGAAGAGCTTTATGCGAAACTCATAGTAGGTTCGTCTGACTCAGTAGATATATATATATATATATATATATATATATATTATATATATATAATATATATATATATATATGGGACCAATAGATAGATAGATAGGCTTGTTAGATAGACAAATAGAGAAAGGGAGAGTGAGACGGTTGACGGGAGGAGATATGAAAACTTAGCAACATCGGTTTACCAAGTGTATTCAATCGTTTATGAATACTCGAATGTGAAACTAACTGTTGAAAAAAGGAGAAAAAGAAAAGAAAACGTAAAAGAAAAAAGAATAAAGAAAGAAAATTAAAGGAAGAAAAAATTAAAAGAAAGAAAACAAATAGATATATAGAGAGATGCATAGATACAGAATAAATAAACTAATGTAGGTATATATGTAAGAAAAGAAAGAAAGAAAGAAAGAAAGAAAGAAAGAAAGAAAGAAAATGGCTTCCTTTGTTTTCTTTCGTTCGGTAACTCAGATCATAACTACAAATAGGTAAAAGAATGAAAGAAAAATTAAAAGAAAGAAGAAAGAAAAGAAAGGAAAGAAAGAAAGAAAGAAAGAAAGAAAATATATAGATATATAGAGAGATGCATAGATACAGAATAAATAAACTAATGTAGGTATATATGTAAGAAAAGAAAGAAAGAAAGAAAGAAAGAAAGAAAATGGCTTCCTTTTTTTTCTTTCGTTCGGTGACTCAGATCATAACTACAAATAGGTAAAAGAATGAAAGAAAGAAAAATAAGAAATTTAAAAAAAAGAAAAACGTAAAAGAAAAAAAGAATAAAGAATGGTGAAGGAAAGAAAATTAAAAGAAAGAAGAAAGAAAAGAAAGGAAAGAAAGAAAGAATGAAAGAAAGAAAATATATAGATATATAGAGAGATGCATAGATACATAATAAATAAACTAATGTAGATATATATGTAAGAAAAGAAAGAAAGAAAGAAAGAAAGAAAGAAAGAAAGAAAGAAAGAAAGAAAATGGCTTCCTTTGTTTTCTTTCGTTCGGTGACTCAGATCATAACTACAAATAGGTAAAAGAATGAAAGAAAGAAAAATAAGAAATTAAAAAAAAGAAAAACGTAAAAGAAAAAAGAATAAAGAATGGTGACGGAAAGAAAATTAAAAGAAAGAAAAATTAAAAGAAAGAAGAAAGAAAAGAAAGTAAAGAAAGAAAGAAAGAAAGAAAGAAAGAAAGAAAGAAAATATATAGATATATAGAGAGATGCATAGATACATAATAAATAAACTAATGTAGATATATATGTAAGAAAGAAAGAAAAGAAAGAAAAGAAAGAAAGAAAAGAACGAAAGAAAGAAAGAAAGAAAGAAAGAAAGAAAAAAATGGCTTCCTTTGCTTTCTTTCGTTCGGTGACGCAGATCATAACTACAAATAGGTAAAAGAATGAAAGAAAGAAATTAAAAAATAATAAAATGGATAAATGAAAAGAATGGGAGGAAATAAAGAAAGAGAGAAAAAAGAAAAAATGGAAAAAAAGATAGAAAAAGAATAAAAGGAAGAAAGAAAAAAAGAAAGTAAATTAAATGAAAGACAGAAAAAATAAAATAATTAAAAATATGAAAGTAAGAATAATAGCATCTAGCACTTTTTTATGCAATTTTTTAATTTGTAATAATCTTCATACAATGACTGCTATTTACACAAGATCCCGTCCTTAAGCATCACGTGTCATATAGAAGCATTAATATCATTAAGTGCGACAGTTGATAATCTTCATACAATGACTGCTATTTACACAGTAGAATTGCAACCAACAAAGCCTTCATCAGATGATGATTCTGGGTTCAGGCATGGTTTCGGGGCCGAAGCATCATTACCACTAACCCAGAGAGTCCCAGCAGTATCTCACGATACCACCAGACTTTGTCGGTTTGATGTCCCATTGTAAGATTGCCATATCCACGCTGATGCGGTTAGAGCTTTATCCTGGATCGTTTTTTATGTATTTCCTCTTGTCTGATGGAGAAAGTCCAAGAATGCCAAGGTTGACTTGATAATAAATCCACGGCATCCAACTTCGATAGGAAATATATCCGTTATCCATCCATTTCTGACGCATTGTTCTCGTAAATCTTCATATTTTTCCAACTTACGCTGATGTGTCCAGTCAAGATTTTCGTCGAAAGGAACTGTTAATTCCACGATGAAAACTTTTTTATTTATTAACAGACTATTTGAAGTGAGCACATTCGTGCACTCACTCCAAACAAATTTTTATTTATTCGGAAATGAGGTACAGCGCATGTGCACTCAACTCGGCATGTAGCCGGAAGTTTGGTTTTGGGGGAGGGGTTATAAAACTGGTCATATCACTACACGGATCTATCTAGCTAAGCTCACTCGCCGACCGATTCATTCAAAAATAAAAATAAAATTCTTGCATTCTCTCCTTGCGCAGCTCCCTTCCACCAAAATACCTCATTCGCTCTATGCATCTATCCTACTTAAAAAATTTCCCAATATTGATGATTGGCGATGGAGGGGGTGGGAAAAATTGAAAATAAAAACCCCAAGAAACTGAAAAACACATGTAAACAAAACAAAAATTGTGGGTCATTTTGGTTTCCCCCTTTCCCTCAGCTATTGTGTAGACCCACCGACTGTCTTCTGCACTTTGTTGTTTGAAAGTGTGTTGTTTTATTATTAACAGACCAGATGACAATATCAGGACGCTGGGTCTTTAACGTTATTTCAGTTGGAAATACGAGTTGATGTTCCAAGTCACATATAATGCCCCAGCCCGTGCAGCCATCAAACAATGACGAAATGTGCCTATTTTTACGCGAAAATGTTATCTTGTTATCTGTTTATATAATATCTATGTACAGATCAAATTTTACTCAGTAATCCATCCAATCGTTGCCAAAAGTGCCCTCTTAAATTATTATTCTTCCTATATTCTCTGAAATCATCCAAATTAATATAAAAATTGGACCAAGTAACTAATAGGCACCTTAGCCGAGATCAGATTTGAAAGGAACTGAATTTTGCTCTTCACTGGTTGTTAGTAAACAAAATCAACAGCCGATATAAATCAAAGACACGTTTTTATTCTGAAATCACCCAAATTAATATAAAAATTGGACCAAGTAACTAATAGGCACCCTAGCCAAGATCAGTTTTGAAAGGAACTGAATTTTGCTTTACACCGGTTGTTAGTAAACAACAGCCGATAAAAGACACGTTTTTATACTAAAATAGTTTATGTTTTAATAAAAAAATATGTGAAAAAATTCATTTTGCTCTAAACTAATATGGTTATTTTTTTAAAGAAAATATTTAAACGAAATACAGGTTTTTATATCAAATTAATTTTAATTTGATTTTTATTTGATTTCATTTATATTAAATTAGTTTTTATTCTGATTTCCTTGGATTCTTATTCTGATTAAAATCAGAATAGGAATCCAAGGAAATCAGAAAGTTTTGCTTATTAATCAGAAGTTGACAAATATTTTTCAACTCTTACGATGATCTTTTTTTAATTATGAAAAAATATTAATTCTTAATTTAATCACATATACATAATCAAATAACAAATTTGACAGCGAAATCTTTTTTTAAATAAATACTTTTTAATTTTAAACTAATATTGTTATTGTTGTTTTTTTTTGTTTGTTTATTTGTGTTTAATTATAAAACTTTAAACTTTAATTTGTTTACATATGCTAACAACAACAACATGAAATAACTAATTTTTTAGATTAAAATCAAAAACTATTTTAGTATAAAAATGTGTCTTTGGTTTGTATTTGGCTGTTGATTTTGTTTACTAACAACCGCTGAAAAGCAAAATTCAGTTTCTTTCAAAACTGAACTGGACTGGGGTGCCTATTGGTGACTTGGTCCTTAACATTTTTCAAGGCTATTTTTTATTCTGATCTGATTTGAAAAATTGTTCGAAAAATAGATTGATCTTTTAGCAAAAAAAATCCAGTTGGTTAATTAACTTAGATTTTGAAATCTGCCTTGACAATAGATTTTCAGTTCGAGGTGAAATATTTTTTTTAAGTGTCTACTATGATTAATAATTCTATTTATTATCATAAAAGTTTCGATTAGTAAACCTCTCATTCTTCTTTCTAGTAAAATAGCTAATTTTAATTTCTCTAATCTCTCCCTGTAACAATAACCTTTTACTCTTTTTGCTAGTTCTGTCACTCTTCTTTGTAATAGAATTTTGTAATATGAATTTTACAATTAAAAAAATGTTTGGAAATGATTTTTACTATAAAAATGCGAAGCAAATGATTTTTGCTATAAAAATGCATTGGAAATGATTTTTACTATGAAAATGCATAGGAAATGATTTTTACGATGAAAATGCATAGGAAATGATTTTTACTATGAAAATGCATTGAACATGATTTTTACTATGAAAATGCATTGGAAATGATTTTACTATGAAAATCCACTAGAATTGATTTTTACTAAGAAAATGCATTGGAAATGATTTTTACTATGAAAATGCGAAGCAAATAATTTGTAGCATAAATATGCATTGGAAATGATTTTTACTATGAAAATGCATTGGAAATTATTTTTACTATTAAAATGCACAAGAAATAATTTTTTACTATAGAAATCCATTAGAAAAGATTTTTACAGTTAAAATACATTGGAAATAATTTTTACTATGTAAAGGCATTGAAATTGATATTTACTATTAAAATGCATTAGAAATGATCTGCACTATAAAAATGCATTGGAAATAATCTTTACAATGAAAATGCATTAGAAATTATTTTTATTATAGAAATGCATTAGAAATTATTTTTACCGTGAAAATTCATTAGAAATGATTTTTACCGCTGCAAACATGTATGACTGGAAAATGTAAGTAATTACACAAAATTTAGATTTGTAAATCTTCCAAGTTTTATCTTTTTATTCCGCTTTTACAAGATAGAAGATTACTGTTTCAAGATAATTGTTCCGATAGAAATCCTTACTTAGTGAATGTTATCATAATTTCAGGAATATTTAACATTTCTTATTTTCTATTCAATTCATCTCACATTTCCTTAATATTTCGAGTATTAGAACTGTAAATCAAATTAATATTATCTCCTTTATATATACTAGCAAAATAAAAAACGCCCTCTGGGCGACGTAAAATAAATATTGCCTGAGGGGATGGGAGTTGAAAATTTAATATCAGAGTTTGTATCATAAGTAAAGTAAAATCATCAAATTTATTAAAGGAGTAAAAAATAAAATAAATTTATTAAAGGAGTAAAAAATAAAAATATTGAAATGGAAACTTAGGTCTGATAACTTTAAATATATATTTAAAAAAATATATAGATAGATAGATGGATAGATAATATCAGGTATGTATTTATTAAAACTTGTTTAAAAAAAACAATGAGGACTGTCTAACATTGCATGGTCAAATTTTGAGTGTATTCTATTTATGACGATTTTAGGCAGTGTGACGTAGGCAGTGACGTAGTTTTTGTTACAGATAAAAACCGGAAGCGAATCTCCATTATTAATATATATATATATATATATATATATATATATATATATATATATATATATATATATATGTAACAAAAACTACGTCACTGCCTACGTCACACTGCCTAAAATCGTCATAAATAGAATACACTCAAAATTTGACCATGCAATGTTAGACTAAACTGCATCTTATGGTGAGGCTCAAGTTTTAGGGACCTAGAGAATATATATATATATATAAAAAGTGTTGTTCTGGTTCCAACGGGAGAAAATTCAATATTTTATAAAAAAGGAAGGTCCGCAAAATGTATTTTGTTCTCAGAAAAAAAAAAAAAATATATATATATATATATATATATATATATATATATATATATATATATATTCGCTAGGTCCCTAAAACTTGAGCCTCACCATAAGATGCAGTTTAGCTTCATACCCTTTTTCGGAGTTTGCAGATCTTTAGGATCCCCTCATGTATAACATTATTAGTTATCATACACTTCCAGCGGAAATGACATACAAAGTATGATATAACATTGTCGAGATTGAAGCTCAAGATAAAAATGAACAATCAATGGAACGACCATTTTTTTTCAGAATACAAGGTGTGTCAAAAAGTACCAAGTTTAAAGCTGTATTTACCAAGATAGAAATGAAGAAAAAAAAGACAGATCCAATATCGCTTTCCCTAATCTATTTCCCACTAGTTCACATCAGTGTAAATTCTTCTATAAACCAATATCATTCTAGTTGCTTCCCCCCCCCAAAAAAAAAAAAATTGTAAGTTTGACGATAAAAATCTGACCGTTAACCCTCATCCAAATGTTACATGCTATATATGAAAATAATTCTGAGACTATTTTCTATTAGTGATATAGTACATTTTTTTGGCTTTTTGGGGGGCTTTTTTTTGGGGGGGGTCTTGGGGGCTTGGGGGGGGGGCTTTTGTTTAGGCTTTTTTGCTGATCTTATACTTTTTGAAGAAATCTCCGTCAAATTTTGTCTATCATATTTTCAATTCCAAAGGTCGGTAAAGAAAAGGAAAAAAAAGTTCATGCTTGTATTTTAAGGTGTGTGCTAATTAAGTGTAACATTTTATGAAATAAATTACTGAGTAATTTTATTCTGAGAAAAAAATACCAGATAAAAATATTCATTTTCTAACCTGATGTTAATTTATTGAGTTTTTTTTTTCTTTTTTTGCTGATCTTATACTTTTTGAAGAAATCTCCGCCAACTTTTGTCTATCATATTTTCGATTCCAAATATCAAAAAAGAAAAGGAAAAAAAGTTCCTGTTTGTATTTTAAGGTGTGTGCTAATTAAGGGTAAAATTTCAAGAATATTGATAAAGATTAGCCACTTTGATTTTATGAAATAAATTACTGTGTAATTTTATTCTGAGAAAAAAACAGATCAAAATATTCATTTTCTAACCTGATATGTTGATTTATTGACTTTACAGGAGGCAGCATTATTCTATTTATCAATATATAAGTTAACTTTAAATCTCCGACCATTATGATACCTAGAGAGTTATCCTATGTAAAAGATACTTCATTTGTTCTAGCAGTTTATCTTTACTCAAATTAGCAGTTTATCTTTACTCAAATTGGGTGATCAGTATATACATATTATATCAGAATCAATTATTCTGAAAGCCAGAAACTGTTGAACCGGTTCAATTTTGAATTTTTTTGTTTGTTTTATGTACATGAATAGCAGTCCCAAAACTTTGCATTATTTTATTTTTCTTATGATATCAATTCAAAATTTGGTATTTGGATTTGAGTTTCTTTTACATGTTCCGCAGATGAATGTGTTTCTGCAATACAAATTATTTCATATTTGTTAGCAAGCAATTTTAGCTCTACTAGATAAAAACAAATATAAAAGTATTACACTTATTTTAATGTCATTTTAATTGATTTCAATATAAAATTATATATAAGTTAAAAGAAAGGAAATGAATCCGACGGTATGAGTATAGATAAAAGGATATGAAAACACCACAAAATACTTTTAAGTGAAAACATTTTATAACATAGCTGATATTGAACAATATTTCGATTTTATGAAAATCATCTTCAGAGCTTGTTTATACTCCGTGTTGTTAAGAACGGAGAAAAAAGTCATATGAGTTCAAAACAAAAACCTTGATGTTGCAAAAAAAAAAAAAAAAACAACTATTGTATCACTTTTTTTATCTAGCGCTAGTGAAAAGGAGATAGACTCTCCGCTGTCAGGCTGATACCGACTTTAGGCCACCCTGATGACTTTAATATATATATATATATATATATATATATATATATATATATATATATCGAAAAAATGTTTGTTTCAAGTAAGTGGCGAGAAAATATTCTTTTAACATTTGAGTTGCTGTGTGCGTTTATAATGTAAGGGGGTAGGGGGGAGAGATATCTAACGCGTGTCAAATGTACACGTTTTTTAAATAAGTAAATGAAGAGTGTGGTATGTGGGAGGGGTAAAATATTTTATAGTAAGAGTTATGTGGTTAAAAAATTTTAATTATTGTTGTTTTATTATTGTAACTGATTATATGATACACTGCAGCGTCGACCAATAAACTTACCACTCAACTTATTTAAACCTGTGTTTTTTCAATTTTCTTAATATACTACATACTGTCGGATTCACTTCCATCTCTTCATGCATATATATATATATATATATATATATATATATATATAAAGATAATACTACTATTAGTTTCGCAATAAAGCTCTTCAGGGCTAAAATCTGAGTCAGATTTTAGCCCTGAAGAGCTTTATTGCGAAACTAATAGTAGGTGCGTCTGACTCAGTAGATTATCTTTATTACTTGGCTCTACTTAGGTATCGAGCACTTTTTACAAATTAGCTTCTCCTAGCGGTTATATGAATATATATATATATCTTATATACATATATATACATATAAATTGTTTTTTCTTTTGGCCAAATACTATACCAATAGATTATTTTTTGTTGGTACGAATATCTTGGTCTTTTCTTTTTTTCAAAAACTTTTTTCTTCCTGGTTGATGTTTGGTAGTATATTTTTACAATCAAACTCTCTGCCGGGTTTTTTCTCTCCGCAAAGATCTACCAACACGCTTGGTATATTAAATATATATATATATATATATATATATATATATATATATATATATATATATATATAAATACTAGCGCAACTAAGAATCGAGAGCGTGAAACTCTGAGTTTTTAATTTTATCCAGCTTATATCTTATTTCTAATATTTATATATATATATATATATATATATATATATATATATATATATAATATTAATAATTAATAATACAAATGAAAAGTCGGTCCTACCATTAGTTTCTGAATAAATAAAGCTCTTACATGAGTAATTGAGCCCTCTATAATGATTTCTCCAATAATAATAATAATAATTTAACCTTAATATATATATATATATATATATATATATATATATATATTATATAATAAGAGATTTATCCAAAACTTGGTAGTAAGGGATGATTCTATATGTGATTTCTAAGATCCACTGTACAAATATTGATGATCCAGTATGTATAAATACAGCGAATCTTTAAATCACTGAAGAGAGCTCAATGTAAAATAACCTTTTAGATTATATACAGAGCAATATTTATCATAAAATGAAGGAAGAACTCAATACAGTGATCCCATAATAAATTTATTTTCGTCGAAATAAATTTATTATGGGATCACTGTATTGAGTTCTTCCTATAAAATATTAGAAATAAGATAAATTTATATACGTAAAGTCACATATAAATATGCACACACATATGCATCTGTACATATAACAACATGAATACGGGTTTGGTGCACACACACACACACACACACACACACACACACACACACACACACACATGCCTATATTTGTCAGGGTTAAGCTGGATTCTAGCCAGTCCATTTGCTTCAACGCGTTTGCCAATATTTTTCATTTCTTATTTCATTTCTTTTTTATGACTTCCTGTATGTGTTTTCATTTATTTTACTTACAGGTTGGTTTACGATTTATTATTATTATTATTATTATTATTATTATTATTATTATTATCTTTTTTATTTATGTATGTCTTGTTGTCATCAGTCGTGAGTCACATGGAGGACACCGTGTAACCTTTTCAGATGTCATGCTGCAACTCCCTCTTCAAAAATTGGGACAAGTGCTCTATCACCTACCGGACACTTGAAGAGAAATGCAATTCACTGCAAAAGTATTATCCGTCTCGGGGAATCTACAAATTGCCAAAGGACGGATGCTGTAGACATGCGTGCGCGTGTGTCTCGATCGACTTTAGGCAGTGGAGAGCAGCATAACAAGTGGAGAGTTTGAACTTTTGCGACAAAAAAAAAATTTTGCCATTTTTACGCATGCGCATACTGAGAGATCTGGTTGGTTGATTGGATGGTTGGTTTAACGGCATCTAAATCCTTGTTGGGTTATTTAATACTAAAGTCAGTCTTTTTTGTAAGAAATCGTATGGTATCAAGTTAATAATGATAATGATAAAAAAATTGGATGGTTGGTTTAACGGCATGTAAATCCTTGTTGGGTTATTTAATACTAAAGTCAGTCTTTTTTGTAAGAAATCGTATGGCATCAAGTTAATAATGATAATGATAAAAAATTGGATGGTTGGTTTAACGGCATCTAAATCCTTGTTGGGTTATTTTATATTAAAGTCAGTCTTTTTTGTAAGAAATCGTATGGCATCAAGTTAATAATGATAATGATAAAAAATTGGATGGTTGGTTTAACGGCATCTAAATCCTTGTTGGGTTATTTTATACTAAAGTCAGTCTTTTTTGTAAGAAATGGTATGGCATCAACTTACTAATGATAATGATAATACCTTCAATATATCTATATCTATCTATCTATCTATCTATCTATATATATATATATATATATATATATATATATATATATATATATATATATATATAGTCATCCACAGACAAGTGTTTCGACTTACCAATACCTTCAATAACGCTTTCCTATATAAGGGATGGAGCACTCTTTGGCGGCCTTTACATAGAAAGCGATGTGTGTATTAAAACAGTTAAAATCCCCTTCGCATTCTGTTGGTGATGACAACCTGGGGGTTAAGGTGTCTGATTAACACTGAATCGATCGGATTTCAATCCCGACTGTAGGTAGCTTACAAATATCTAGCCACACTGAAGAGACTTGATAAGTCGAAACACGTGTCTGTGGATGACTATATATATATATATATATATATATATATATATATATATATATATAATAAGTCATCCACAGACATCGTGTTTTTTATTTTTTGCCATTTTTACGCATGCGCATACTGATAGATCTGGTTGGTTGATTGGATGGTTGGTTTAACGGCATCTAAATCCTTGTTGGGTTATTTAATACTAAAGTCAGTCTTTTTTGTAAGAAATCGTATGGCATCAAGTTACTAACCTTCTTATCTGTCTGTAACCGAAACTATATTACTATGCAAGTCACAATTCCCTTTGTTATTTACGTCACATTCTCCGTGATTTTATTTTTATTCAAACCTCAATTACTAACAAAATTGTTTTACATCATTAAGACTGTTGACTATATCTATATGCTAATAACACGCAATTGTATTTATATATACAACAAAATAGCGGTTTACAGTGTGAATGGGAAGGCTAATTTGCACATTGATATTAAAAATTTGATTTTAATAAATATGTGCTTAGTATTATTGATTTCTAATTGTTTGGTGTTATCTTAATGAGTATGAGCAAACATCTCTTCAATTAATCTTACATGAAATCCATTAACAAGAAGAAATAACTGTAATATTATTCTTTACTTCCTATTTTAACTAAATAGTTCAATTAGAAAAATTTAACAATGAAAGACGGGAGTAATGGACAATGATGGAAGAGTTAGTTTCAAAGTTGTTCTATTTTTCAATCATACCCCTCTGTTCCAAATCGTTTTATCTGCATTTTTATTCAGTTTTATTAGCCTTTTCTAATTTAATATGATACTTTATTATATTAAAACTTAAATACTTGCACCCGAGGGGCATATATTTACTAGTGATAATAATAAAATCTTCAATAACGCTCTCCTATATTTTTTAAATTTATTATTGTCATATGGAAATCCAATCTTACAGACAAGTTAAAGAGACAGTTATTCCAGGCCGTTGTCGTATCAGTGCTGTTGTATGGCTGTACCACCTGGACCCCTAACGAAGCGCCTAGAAAATAAACTAGATGGGAGCTGCACAAGAATGCTGCGAGTGGTCCTGAACAAGACGTGGAAACAGCACCCACGAGAAATCAGCTGTACGGCCACCTGCCACATATCACCCAAACCATCCGAGTAAGACGGACAAGACACGCGGACACTGCTGGAGAAGCAAGGACGAACTCATAAGCGACGTCCTCCTGTGGAAGCCAGCACATGGGCTCGCCAGTGTGGGCCGACCAGCGAAGACGTACATTGATCAGCTCTGTGCGGATACAGGATGCTGCACAGAGGATCTCCCGAGAATGATGAGTTAAAATAATTATTCACAGGGGTTTTCATATGTCCCGGGAAGGGATACATTTAATAGAGGTAGCTGAGCGATGGAGCCACGGTAACAGAGTGGTACAATCGAGCAGGTAAGTAACAGTACTGGTGCAACGTCGAAGTCGTAGGCATTGTACCTTTACATTACTCTGTATTTATGGCTGACACCAGCCAATCATATTACTGTGAGAGGCGAACCAGGTGTATGCATATTCATTACATAAGGTTTGAATCAGGATGTTGTGTCCAATCAAAACCAAGAATAAATGACTTTAGATCATTTTTACTACTTCAGAATTGTTAGGTTTAAGAGTATAGCTCTTTGTGCTGAGATATAAAAGACCTACCCCATGAATCATCACTTGAGAGTGTTCCAACCGATTGGCTTCGCGTACCCTAAGTTTAATATACATACTGTATCAATGATATTGAGCATTATTTACTTATAAATATAGGCATATTCTCAATATACATATATAAATATAAATATACACATATATATCAATGTGTATAATTAACATTATTATACTTGAAGAAGCGGAAGTAGAGTGTTATTAGAAGAGTGCTCAATATCTGTGATAGAGCGTTAATAGATAAATAGATAAACATTTTAGTTTATATATATTTATATCGGGACAATTTTGCTACCATTGGTTTCTTGCTGTGTGGCATATGATTTTCAAAACAATTTCGTTGCTTGATGACTGCCACACAGCAAGAAACCAATGGTAGCAAAATTGTTCCAATGTAAATGAATATAAACTTAAAATATTTTTTTATTCATCTATATACATATAAATATATAGATAAAATGCTTATATATATTTACCAACCCCTCCACACGAGTAGGATGTGACACAAAGTCAAAATCTTAAGCGTTTAAGTTTAACTTTAAAGTTGAAATCAGAGTTTTCCTTCTCCTAGACTCGTTACCTAGCCAAGGTTAAAGAGACCAGTCCGCCCTACTATTTACACATAGCTGGAGGGGTGTACTTGTATAAGTTGCATATATATTGACAATGTATTACTGATTACATATACCTATTCTATGCATAATACATTTAGGAATATAACTTCAATTTAAAATGATATGCCTACATTTGATTGTAGATAATACGTGAATAATTTTAATATTTTAAGATATTACATAATTTGAACAGATCGATTTGTGTCTGAAAATATATAAATATGTATCGTTAAGAAAATACATATGGATGTACATATCATTTCATACACTATATATATATATATATATAATATATATATATATATATATATATAAACATACACACAGATATACATATGTATATATACACACAGACACACATATGTATATATACGCACACATATGTATATACACACTCACACATATATATATAAACATATGTATATATACACACATATATATATATACACATATATGTATATATATACACACATTCGGCTAGAAACCACAAGGTTCCTAGTTCGATACCGGTCCCCGCCAACTCAGCGTATGAGTAGCACAGGGATCTGTGCGGTAAAGTAAGGAGCTGATGGTAGGTGTGACGCTCCACCTCAGATGCTAAAAAACAATCTCCTTGGTCTAGCGCTATTGAAAAGGGGATAGACTCCCTCGCTGACTGGCTGATACCGACTTTAGGCCGCCCCGTCGACTTTACTTTACTACATGTATACACACATATGTATACACACATACATATATATACACACATAAGTATATATAAACACATATGTATATATACACACACGCACATATATATATATACACACATATGTATACACACACACTAACATATATCTATATAAACACATATGTATATATAAACACACACATATATATACACATATATGCATATATACACACATACATGTATATACACACATATAGCTATATACACATGTATACACATATATATACACATATGTATATACATACAAACACATATATATAGAGATATATAGATATATATATACGCATATGTACACACAACACACACACACACACACACACACACCACACACACACACACATATATATATATATATATATATATATATATATATATATATATATATATATATTCATGCAGAAAATTACATCGATATCAATGGGAATTTGAGCAATTGTGTTCCTGTATGCATAGCGTAAAAATCAGTTCGTTTAATAGGATTTCTGCACTCAGTTACTTTCTTTTCTTATACATTTTCCTAAATCACCTGTCTATTTCTTTATTTGTTTATTATTTTTTATTGAAATTTCTTCAATAGTAGTCATTTCCTCAGTAGGGGTAGTTCCAATATATATATATATATATAATATATATATATATATATATATATATATATATATATATATATATATATATATGTCTGAAGAGAGGAAGTAAATCCGACGGTATGTAATATATCAAGAAAAATGAAATAACACAGGTTTAAATGGGTTAAGTCTGCTTATATCTATCTATCTATTTATCTATCTATCTATCTATGCCCGTCCGCTCATCTCTCTCTCTCTCTCTCCTCTCTGTCTCTCTCTCTCTCTCTCTCTCTCTCTCTCTCTCTCTCTCTCTCTCTCTATCTATCTATCTATCTATCTATCTATCTTTTGCCC
>CM042172.1:62625153-62630153 GCA_023376005.1 Doryteuthis pealeii | reverse complement strand
CGCTTTAATTATTTCTAAAAAGAAATGTTTATAAGTATTTTAAAAATATTTTAAAGCCATTATTGAACACGATAAATCAAAATAAATTCAACGTAACTTTTTGTTGAAATTCGGACGATTTTTAATGTATAAAATGTATTAAAAATAAATTGCATATTGTAATAATGTTTTTCTTTTTTAATGATGGTCATTATGTTACTACTTATCGATTTAAACAAAGTTTGACCTTAAATAATAGATTTAATTATTTTTAATTCGCTTTTAAAACTCGTAGAAACTCAATTATGTGCCAGTCCCTAAATTAAACATTTAAAAAAAAAAACCAAATGATTTTTTTCAAAATTTTTAAAATTCATACTGTCGGATTCATTCTCATTTACTTACATACATATATATATATATATATATATATATATATATATATATATATATATATATATATATATATATATATTCGTAAGACATGTGTTATTGAATACCACGGAGTATTCTTTTTCATTTTTTGTATGGATATTTTTCCAGTCTTCTGGCTATCCTTTTTGAATCTGGATCGAGTTGATTCATCATATTTTTCATACTTATTTCCCGAGCGCTTTCGACTGTTGCTCCAGTCGTATTCATGGGGTTATGTAATTTGTTTTTTAGTTGATTTTAGTTTTATTATCTATGCTTTTATCTAATTCAGAGAGTCTATTATTTTTAAGAGGGGGGGTTAGGTGAGTGTTAGTTATTGAAGATATTTAATACGTTGTCTCCGACTTTAAAGGCTATTTTATTAATGTTAGTTTTTTTATTTTTAATGCATATGGCTTCTAGGATCTGTAGGCGTTTCTTATTGTTATTTTTGTAGATAATTTTAGTATTTTCGTTTAAGATTTTTCTAGTTTCGGGGGAGGTGGATTTTTCTGGGTGTTTTTTAATAAAGTGTTGTTTTATGGAGCTTGTGTCGGAGAGATGGTATGTAAGACGGCGGGATAGTGTTGTTGTTGTATGGCCAATGTAGCTATTAGTGTATAGTTTATTTTCTGAGAGACACTCTCGGAATGGGCAAATGTATCTATATACTACGTTCGTTTGGCTTAGGGGATTTTAAGGAGAGTTTGTGTTTATTTAAATATATATATATATATATATTATATATATATATATATATATATATATATATATATATATACATTAAATACATTCGAGTTTCTTAATAAATGATAATCATTAATATCCGTCTTGATTTTATAATATTTCATTAATAATTATAAGACTGTACTAGGTTAAGTCTTGGTGAACATTTATATTATTTTAAAAGATTGTTTGGAGTAGACTTGACTTTGGTTGTCACCGTACATCTGCCTTTTATTTGTCTCTTTTTCATGGGATTTCTTTTATACATAAATCCTAAATGGACAAAAGAAACATTGATAAAAAATGACAGACTAACATAATGCATTCTTCGTCTGCACAAATCTGAAAAAAAAACAAAAAAAAAACATATCTAACCCACGACGCCCGAAGAGGAGATTTTCTCCTCCGGCAACTGACCGTTGCCTTTTGCAGATTGTCAAAGCTGAAGGCCTTCTTTTCTTCTTCTTTCTTCTTTCTTCTTCTTCTTCTTCTTCTTCTTCTTCTTCTTCTTCTTCTCCTCCTCTTTTCTTCTTCTTCTTCTTCTTCTTCTTCTTCTTCTTCTTCTTCGTGGTGGACATGACGTCATTTCTTGAAGCGATTATTTCATTCGTAATATTTCGTATTTTCTTTTTGTATTTTTTTTTGTATTCTTTTTGTATTCCGGTTGAAAAGATGGATAACCTGCCAGTATGACGCAATAAGAGACATTGCACCGTTCATCAAACATTTATAAGCTTGAATATTTATTTAATTTGTTTTTATTTATTTTATTTCATTTTTTTTTGTTCGTCCGTCTTACGAGGGTAAGGTGAGAAGCATACGTCCATCCATATGATTATTCAAGTTACTCACTTGAGCTGTTAATCTCAGCCTCTTCCTCTCTATCTATCTATCTATCTATCTATCTAACTATTTATCTATCTATCTATCTATATATCTATCTATATGTCTGCCTATCTATCTTTCAGTCTGTTCATATCAATTGATATATCTCTGTTCTTATCCATCATTACGTCTGTCTGTCTGTCAGTCTGTATATATGTATATATATATATGTATGTATGTCCATATCTATCTATCTATCTATCTATCTATCTATCTGTCTATCTATCTTTCAATATGTTTATATCAATTGATATATCTCTGTTCTTATCCATCATTACGTCTGTCTGTATATATGTATGCATATAAGTATGTCCATATTTATCTATCTATCTATCTATCTATCTATCTATCTATCTATCTATCTATCATTCACTATCTATATGTCTTTCTGGTTGTCGGTCTGTCTGTTTGTCTGTCTGTCTGTTTTCATAAATAGATAGATAGATAGATAGATAGATAGATAGATAGAGAAAGCTATTTGTCTGTTAATCTCAGCAGGTTTAATTTATCTAACCGCCTATCTCAGCCTCTTCCTATCTATCTATCTATCTATCTATCTATCTATCTATCTATCTAACTATTTATCGATCTGTCTATCTATCTTTCAGTCTGTTCATATCAATTGATATATCTCTGCTCTTATCCATCATTAAGTCTGTCTGTCTGTCAGTCTGTATGTATGTATGTATGTATGTATGTATGTATGTCCATATTCATCTATCTATCTATCTATCTATCTATCATTCACTCTGTTCATATCAATTTATATATCTGATAATATCTATCTATATCTCTTTCTAGTTGTCTGTCAGTCTGTCTTTTTTGATAGATAGATAGATAGATAGATAGATAGATAAAGCTATTTGCCTGTTAATCTCAGAAGGTTTAATTTATCTAACCGCCTATCTCAGCCTCTTCCTATCTATCTATCTATCTATCTATCTATCTATCTGTCTGTCTGTCTATCTATCTTTCAGTCTGTTCATATTAATTGATATATCTCTGTTCTTATCCAACATTACATCTGACTGTATATATGTATGCATATATGTATGTCCATATTTATCTATCTATCTATCTATCATTTACTCTATCTATCTGGTTATCTTACTGTCTGTCTGTCTGTCTTGATAAATTATATATATATGTATATATATATATATATATATATATAATATATATATATATATAGAGAGAGAAGAGAGAGAGAGAGATAGATAGATAGATAGATAGATAGATAGAGAAAGCTATGTGTCTGTTAATCTCAGCAGGTTTAATTTATCTAACCGCCTATCTCAGCCTCTTCCTATCTATCTATCTATCTATCTATCTATCTATCTATTTTTCAGTCTTTTCATATCAATTGATATATCTCTGTTCTTATCCAAGTCTGTCTGTCTGTCTGTCTGTCTGTCTGTATGTATGTATGTATGTATGTCCACATTTATCTATCTATCTATCTTTCAATATGTTTATATCAATTGATATATCTCTGTTCTTATCCATCAATATGTCTGCCTGTATGTATGTATGTATGTATGTATGTATGTATGTATGTCCATATTTATCTATCTATCTATTTAACTATTTATCTATCTGTCTATCTATCTTTCAGTCTGTTCATATTAATTGATATATCTCTGTTCTTATCAAACATTACGTCTGTTTGTATATATTTATGTCCATATTTATCTATCTATCTATCTATCATTTACTCTGTTTATATCAATTTATATATCTGATCATATCTACCTATATCTCTTTCTAGTTGTCTGTCTGTCCGTCTGTCTTTCTTAATAAATAGATAGATAAATAGATTGATAGAGAGAGAGAGAGAGAGAGAGAGAGAGAGAGAGAGAGAGAGAGAGAGAGAGCTATTTGCCTGTTAATCTAAGCAGGTTTAATTTATCTATCGTACTCTCTATCCACATATCTCAGCCTCTTCCTATCTATCTATCTATCTATCTATCTATCTATCTATCTAACTAACTAACTATTTATCTATCTGTCTATCTATCTTTCAGTCTGTTCATATCAATTGATATATCTCTGTTCTTATCAAACATTACGTCTGTCTGTCTGTCAGTATGTATGTATGTATGTATATATGTATGTATGTCCATATTCATCTTTCTATCTATCTATCATTCACTCTATTCATATCAATTTATATATCTGATCATATATTTTATATTATAGGGATTACTCTTTTTTTATAAGACCCTAACAGTTACTAATACTTCGTAGATCGGGTAAACCTGGGAATAATGACAATTTCACCGAGCTTAAAATTTGGAACCTCGTTATCAGATTCAGTTTAGCGTCATACCCAAGATAGTCGTTTAAAGGGTTAACATGCCATAAAATCCAACCAACCAAACCACACTCGTTTAAAAACTAAGATAGATAGATAGATAGATAGATAGATAGATAGAAGTGGGGTTACAGAAACCAAACATTTTTCAAGGAGTTTTATGGTTTTTCAGAACCCACTTTGTGAAATACTGAGGCATATCATTTCTTTCTTGGTTGAATCGAGAACTTTTCAGTATCTATCTAATTTATTGGAATAGTTTGGTTTGTTTTGTTTTACGGCATATCAACCTCAGTGGATCATTTAATGCCGATAAAGTTTTGAAATAAATCAATTCTTAATGGATAATACAATTTTTTTATAGATACATTTTTCTATTTAACCCATAGATGGGACCCTAACAGATACTACCACTCCGGGTCAGAGTGGACCAGGGAGCAATGGTGATGAAGGGGTGCTTCACATTCCCCAAACTTCCAAAACTGGAATCTCACCATCAGATAGAGTTTAACGTCATTCCCAGGACATGTAGACCCGCAGCCACCGCCTTCTAGCACCCATATGATAAAAAGGGGTTGGGGCTTGCCATAAGGGCAATAGGGTTGGGAAAATCATATAGGTGCTAGGGCTTTACGTGACCAGCCGATTGATCGGAGGGGGCCTCTCCGACCGCCCGTCTAGC
>CM042172.1:62610153-62612653 GCA_023376005.1 Doryteuthis pealeii | reverse complement strand
AGGTGTGGCGCTCCACCTCAGACGCAAAAAACAATCTCCTTGGTCTAGCGCTATTGAAAAGGCGATGGACTTCCTCGCTGACTGGCTGATACCGATATTAGGCCGCCCCGACGACTTTACTTTTTACTTTTTATATATATATATAGTCATCCACAGACACGTGTTTCGACTTATCAATACCTTCAATAACGCTTTCCTATATAAGGGATGGAGCACTCTATGGCGGCCTTTACATACAAAGCGATGTGTGTATCAAAACAGTTAAAATCCCCATCGCATTCTGTTGGTGATGGCAACCTGGGGGTTAAGGTGTATGATTAACACTGAATCGATCGGATTTCAATCCCGACTGTAGGTAGCTTACAAATGTCTAGCCACACTGAAGAGACTTGATAAGTCGAAACACGTGTCTGTGGATGACACTATATATATATATATATATATATATACTGAGTACTAAATAGACTAATCGCAAGTTACAAATGTTAATGATAATATCTTCAATAACGGTCTCCTATATAAGGGATTTTTTAAAATTTTTATTATCGGTCATATGGAAATCCAATCTCACAGACAAGTTAAAGAGACAGTTCTTCCAGGCCGTTGTCGTGTTAGTACTGATGTATGGCTGCACCACCGGGACCCTAACGAAGCGACTAGAGAATAAACTAGATGGGAGCTGCACAAGAATGCTGCGGGTGATCCTGTTCGTTGATTGGATGGTTGGTTTAACGGCATGTAAATCCTTGTTGGGTTATTTTATACTTAAGTCAGTCTTTTTTTTAAGAAATCGTATGGCATCAAGTTACTAATCTTCTTATTATAATGGAGATTGTGTGTTTTTCTGTCTGTAACCGAAACTATATTACTACACAAGTCACAATTCCCTTTGTTATTTACGTCACATTCTCGATCTTTTATTTTTATTCAAACCTCAATTACTAACAAAATTGTTTTACATCATTAAGACTGTTGACTATATCTACATGCTAATAACACGCAGTTGTACTTATATATACAACAAAATAGCGGTTTACAGTGTTAATGGAAGGCTAATTTGCATATTGATATTAAAAATTTGATTTTAATAAATATGTGCTTAGTATTATTGATTTCTAATTGTTTGGTGTTATCTTAATGAGTATGAGCAAAAATCTCGGGGATAAATCTTAAAAGAAATCCATTAACAAGAAGAAATAACTGTAATATTATTCTTTACTTCCTATTTTAACTAAATAGTTCAATTAGAAAAATTTAACAATGAAAGACGGGAGTAATGGACAATGATGGAAGAGTTAGTTTCAAAGTTGTTCTATTTTTCAATCATACCCCCTCTGTTCCAAATCGTTTTATCTGCATTTTTATTCAGTTTTATTAGCCTTTCTAATTTAATATGATACTTTATTATATTAAAACTTAAATACTTGCACCCGGAGGGAGCATATATTTACTAGTGATAATAATAAAATCTTCAATAACGCTCTCCTATATTTTTTTAAATTGTATTATTGGTCATATGGAAATCCAATCTTACAGACAAGTTAAAGAGACAGTTATTCCAGGCCGTTGTCGTATCAGTGCTGTTGTATGGCTGTACCACCTGGACCCTAACGAAGCGCCTAGAAAATAAACTAGATGGGAGCTGCACAAGAATGCTGCGAGTGGTCCTGAACAAGACGTGGAAACAGCACCCCACGAGAAATCAGCTGTACGGCCACCTGCCACATATCACCCAAACCATCCGAGTAAGACGGACAAGACACGCGGGACACTGCTGGAGAAGCAAGGACGAACTCATAAGCGACGTCCTCCTGTGGAAGCCAGCACATGGGCTCGCCAGTGTGGGCCGACCAGCGAAGACGTACATTGATCAGCTCTGTGCGGATACAGGATGCTGCACAGAGGATCTCCCGAGAATGATGAGTTAAAATAATTATTCACAGGGGTTTTCATATGTCCCGGGAAGGGATACATTTAATAGAGGTAGCTGAGCGATGGAGCCACGGTAACAGAGTGGTACAATCGAGCAGGTAAGTAACAGTACTGGTGCGACGTCGAAGTCGTAGGCATTGTACCTTTACATTACTCTGTATTTATGGCTGACACCAGCCAATCATATACTGTGAGAGGCGAACCAGGTGTATGCATATTCATTACATAAGGTTTGAATCAGGATGTTGTGTCCAATCAAAACCAAGAATAAATGACTTTAGATCATTTTTACTACTTCAGAATTGTTAGGTTTAAGAGTATAGCTCTTTGTGCTGAGATATAAAAGACCTACCCCATGAATCATCACTTGAGAGTGTTCCAAACGATTGGCTTCGCGTACCCTAAGTTTAATATACATACTGTATCAATGATATTGAGCATTATTTACTTATAAATATAGGCATATTCTCAATATACATATATAAATATAAATATACACATATATATCAATGTGTATAATTAACATTATCATACTTGAAGAAGCGGAAGTAGAGTGTTATTAGAAGAG
>CM042172.1:62582653-62602653 GCA_023376005.1 Doryteuthis pealeii | reverse complement strand
CTTTTTTTATTTATAAACAGAAAATAGCTTTTTTTGCGACGAGATATATTGTTACATAATCATTAAATCCCTAATACTATATAAGTAGTATAGAAACCATAATAGCGATTATGCAGCTGATGGCCTTGAGAGGGTGACGGCGGCTGTGACCTCACTCTCACCTGCCTTCCGGCGATAAACTGTGCAGAACCAGGAAGGCATAGAGACCCTGTCTTCCGGTTTTTAAGGAAGTAAGTAAGTCTCAGTCAGTTCAGAAGGTAGGAGCCGGCTCGTAGGTGAAGTCTCACATGCGCAGAGCTGTTTGGGGATTTTAAAATAAAGGAAGATCAAAGTAAATCGAAAGTCTTGCGTTGTTATTACCCCTAAAAAGATAACAATGACACAGGGCTTCTGAAAAAAAGACATTCCCCAATAAGAAGACCAGAACCGAAGTCCCCAAGAGAAAGTCCAGACGTTAGAAGATATGCCAAAGACGATCAGAATAGCAAAGCCGGCCAGAAGAAAATACGAGCCAGGAGTAAGAAGTAAGAAAGGGTATACAACAATATTCAGCCACCGTTTTATTTCGGGAGATGATTATCTTACTTCCTCCACCGTATCAGCATCGAATTTTAACATTATTTAGAATCTTTATTATCGCGGCCATCTTACGCTATATCTATATCCTGTCGAAAAGTTACCAGATATTGTTTATGACTGAATTCTATACCCCATCCTACCAACAGGGTCTCGAGAGAGAGAGAGAATAGGGGAGAGAGAGAGAGGAGAGGAGAGAGAGGGAGAGAGAGAAAAGGGAGAGAGAGAAAGAGAGAGAAGAGGAGAGGAGAGGAGAGAGAGAGAAAAGGGGAGAGAGAGAGAAAAGGGGACAGAGAGAGGGAGAGAAAGAGAAAGAAAGGGGGAGAGGGAGAAGAGAGAAAAAAGGGAGAGAGGGAAAAGGAGAGGAGAAAGAGAGGGAAAAGGGGAGAGAGAAAAGGGAGAGGGAGAAAAGAAGAGAAAAGGGGAGAGGAGAAGAGGAGAGAGGAGAAAAGAGAGAAAAGGGGAGGAGAAAGAGAGAGAAAAGGGGGGAGGAAAATGAGGAGAGAGAGAAAAGGGGAGAGGGAGAAAGAAAGAGGAGAGGGAGAAAGATAGAGAAAAGGGGAGAGGGAGAAAGATAGAGAAAAGGGAGAGGGGAAAAGGGGAGAGGGGAGAAAGAGAGAAAAGGGGAGCGGGAGAAGAGAGAGAGGAAAAGGGGAGAAATATTTAAGGAAAGTTTTGTTTTTGCATTTATCGTTCATTTACTGCAGCTTATTGATTTGTTTACATTGAACGGGTATGTTGTGAAGCGTGTGTTAGGTTCGTTCGATGATTTCAATAGGTTTCCCCGAAACATTAATAAATATTTGATTTCATTATTTTCCAGACTCGAAGCGGTAATATTTATCTAATTTTCATTTATAGAAATTGAGTTTTTAAGCCATTTCTGTGCCAGGTGAGTGTCGATCTGAAATTAATTCCCTCTTAGCAGCTCGACACCTGGTCACAAAAAGGTCTAAGTGCATAGAGGGTGAGAGAAAGCTGTCTTCTTCTCCTCGTAACAATAGGTAAGAGAGTAGCAGAGTGCGATGAAAAGAATATACTTTTACAGAGGTGGGAGCTGTAAGATAGATAGATAGATAGAGAGAGAGAGAGAGAGAGAGAGAAAGTGAGAGTATGTGTGTGTGAGAGAGAGAGAGAGAGAAAGTGAGAGTATGTGGTGTGAGTGAGTAGACTGTATGAGAGAGAGAAAGTGAGAGTATGTGTATATGTGAGAGAGAGAGAGAGAAAAGTATGTGTGTGTGGAGTGAGAGAATTGTATGAGAGAGAGAGAGAAAGAAAGTGAGGTATGTAAGTATGTGAAGATAGAGAGGAGAGAGCGGGGAGAGAAAGAAAGTGGGTATGTAAGTATGAGATAGAGAGGAGAGAGAGAGAGAGAGAGAGAGAAAAAGAAAGTGAGAGTATGTGTGTTTGAGAGAGAGTGTATGTGAGAGGGAGTGAAAGAGAGAGAGAGAAAGTGACAGTATGTTTGAGGGAGAGAGACTGAATGAGAAAGAGAGAGAGAGAGAGAGAAAGAAAGTGAGAGTGTGTGTTGATGAGAGACTGATGAGAGAGAGAGAGTATGGGTGAAGGGAGAGAGACTGCATGAGAGAGAGAGAGAAAGAAAGTGAGAGTATGTGTGTAGGTGAGATAGAGAAGAGAGAGAGAGGAGAGAAAGTGAGAGTATGTGTGTGTGAAAGAGAGACTGTATGTGAGAGAGAGAGACTATGTTTATGTGAGAGTGAGAGAAAAAAAGTGAGAGTATGTGTGTGACTGAGAGAGACTGTATGTGAGAGAGAGAGACTGTATGTGTATGTGAAGAGAGAGAGAGAGAGAGAAAGAAAGTGGAGAATGTGTGGTGTTGAGAGAGGACTGTATGTGAGAGAGAGAGAGAGAGAGCTGTATGTGTATGTGAGAGAGAGAGAAAGAAAAGTGAGAGTATGTGTGTGAGTGAGAGAGACTGTATGAGAGAGAGAGAGAGAGAGACAGACAGAGACAGAGACAGAGACAGAGAAAGAAAGTGAGAGTATGAGTGTGAGTGAGAGAGACTGTATGTGAAAGAGAGACTGTATGTGTGTGCGTGTGTGTATGAGAGAGAGACAGAGTGTGTGTGTGTATGTGTTAGAGAGAGAGAGAGAGAGAGAGAAGAGAGAAAGAAAGTGAGTGTGTGAGTGAAGAGACTATATGTCAGAGAGAGAGAGAGAGAGAGGAGAGAGAGGGGGGGAGAGAGACTACATAAAAAAACAGTTAGATCCCTATTACCCAGTAGAATTTACAAATTACAGTGCTTGATTTACAATTTCTAAAAGTTTAGTCATTATCGAGCCAAAATGACGGAGCCTTAGTGAGACGGACGGACGGACATTTTTTTGAATAATAAGATTTGTTAACATCGATCGGTTTCAGCCTTAGGCCATCATCAGTGGGTTTTATTTCAAAACTCTATGCATTTCAAGTCTGACAAAATTACAAAAGCCAAATTAGCATTTATGGTTCTATGAAAATCGAATGTTATCTTAATGACATCTTATTTGTTTTGTTGTTTTCTTCTCTCGACTCGAGTTCAAATCCTGGTCGAGGCTGTTATGTTTTTGTATTTTTGGAAAGGCATGAATTCATCTATTCTCTCCACAGCTATGGGTAATCAGTAGGGTATACTTGTTGTATACCCTCTTCTTTACTTACTTCTTTCTTACTCTATTCTTCTGGCCGCCTTTGGAATCTTATAACATCTTGTCTTGGTCTGGAATCTTCTAAGGTCTGGACTTCTCTTGGGGACTTCGGGTCTGGTCTTCTATTTGGGATTTCTCTTTATCAGAAGCCCTGTGTCATTGTTAGTTTTTAGAGGTAATAACACAAGACTCTGATTTGCTTTGATCTTACTTTATTTTTAATCCCCAACCAGACATCTGCGCAGATGAGAACGGCGGCGCGTAATACGCGACTTACAACCTACGAGCTCGGCTCCTACCTTCTAACTGCCTGAAACTTACTTACTATCTAAACCGGAAGAGTGGGTCCTCTCTACCGGTTCTCACGGCTATCCCCGGAAGATAGGTTTAGGACTGAGGTCAAGCTTGTCACTCAATCTTCAAGGCCGTCAGCTGCACTTAAAATGCCATCTTGTTTTCTACACTATTGCACATAAATATTAGGTATCTAATAATTATGTAACATACTGGGTTCTTTAGCCTTGGTGAGGCTTTCAGTTTAAGACGGGGAAAAACTCAGAATTTATAAAATATCAAGCCTAAATCTTTGAATATTCTTAATCTTAAAATTCGCACAACTAAGAAATTTATTTCTCTGAATGTTTCAGATGAGGTTTGATGGTTAGTATCATCTGTGTTATTCGGACTATTGTCCTCATCTTCATTGATACCCCTGTGGACTAAATAAAGGGTTAGGTTTAAATGTCTCCCGATTACGACAAGAAGGCTTCCCGAGTCCGAAAAGAAAGTTCACGAGTTCGAAAAGAAGGTTCCCGAGTCCGACAAGAAATACCAGAAGAAGGCCGGAAGGCACATCGGCCGAAACGTTGTACAGATAACAATGAAGAGGAGGACAATAGTCCGAATAACACAGATAATACTAAGCAATTTATATAAACATATGACAAGTTGAAATATTTGCCGAGACTGGTGGCACTTCACATAGCGCTAATACCCTTGGGAAAATTATGAATCCAACTATTCTACTTCCAGCTGTTTGTAAAAAGTAGGGCTGACTGGGCTCTTTAACCTTGGTATGACAACCAGTCTGGGAAAAGGAAAAATCTGAATTTAATCCTGTTAAACTCTGCGTAAGAAAATGACCCTGTGTCACATTTTGCTCATGTGGAGGGTTTGGTAAATATTATATATATTATATATATATATATATATATATATATGTGTGTGTGTGTGTGTGTGTGTGTGTGTGTGTGTTTTGTAACTTTTTTATTATAATAAAAAAATAATAATATAATGAAAAAGTTACAAAAACACACACAACCTATCAAATATCGGACATATTCTGCCAAAATAATAAGTCAATGCCTGAAGAAGACAACAGATCAGAAACACGTGTCGCATATGTAAGATAAAAAGAATAAAAAGTTTTTTTCTGAAAACATAATACATTTTGCGGACCTTCTTTTTTATAAAATATTGAATTTTCTACCGTTGGAACCAGAACAACATTCTTTATATATATATATATATATATATATATATATATATATATATATATATATATATATTATATATAAATCAATGAAGATGTCAAAACTTTGTCTGAACATTTCAGTGTTAATTCTTGATACATTTTGATTAGTAGTCTTGATACTTTCTGAATGGCTGGTTTTGGTGAAACACAGGATTGTGCAAGTGCAAGATTGTGAAAATTCATTTCAAGCGTAAGACTTGAATACATGTAAACAATTAAAAGAAATACGACAGCAAAACATCACACCATATGAAAAGAAGGATTTCAGAGGTGATTCCATTATTGGAAAACTTACTAAAGTGCGTTAAAGGCCAATTGGGCTATTTTGAAGAAAATTAACACTTTATTTAGTGCTCATATATATATATATTTACCAAACCCCTCAGCACGAGCAGGATGCGACACAATGTCAATTTCTTAAGCGGAGTTTAACAGGTTTGAATTTAGAGTTTTCCTTCTCCTAGACCGGTTGCCTAACCAAGTTTAAAGAGCCCAGTCTGTCCTACTATTTACCGATAGCTGGAGGGAGAATTGAATTCATACCTTTCCCAAGGGTATTAGCGCTATGTGAAATGCCAAGAGCTTCGTCCAGGAATTGGACTCGCGTTGACGAGTCCATTTCCTACGATTCTAACCATTGGTCCTGGAGTAGTGGCAATACGGGTTAGCTCAGTCGGTAGAGCGTTTGGCTAGAAACCATAAGGTTCCTAGTTCGATACCGGTCCTCGTCGACTCAGCGTATGAGTAGCACAGGGATCTGTGCGGTAAAGTAAGGAGTTGATGGTAGGTGTGGCGCTCTACCTCAGATGCTGAAATAATCTCCTTGGTCTAGCGCTATTGAAAAGGGGATAGACTCCCTTGCTGATTGGCTGATACTGACATTAGGCCGCCCCGACGACTTACTTACACACCCTTTAGCTACATGTATCAATATCTTCTCTTGTTTGTTATCCGTCTTCTTTTTCGAAGCTTCTTCCTTCTTCTTCTTCTTCTTCTTCTTCTTCTTCTTCTTCTTCTTCTTCTTCTTCTTCTTCTTCTTCTTCTTCTTTTTCTTTTTTTCTTTCACTATGTCTTCTCTACTTAACCCTTCATCTGATCCTTCCTCTTTCGCAATCTCTTTCTTCATCTACCCCACCCTTTCTTCTTCTCTTCCTTTCTTTCTTCTTCCTACTCTCTTTTTCTTCGCACCCTCCTGCTCTTCCGGCACGTCTCTTCACACTTTCCCTGTCCAATCATCTCCTCTTGGTCTTCCTCTTTCATCTTTTTCCTCTTCATCCTCACACTTATCTTCTTCTTCTCTTCTTCTTCTTCTTCTTCTTCTTCTTCTTCTTCTTCTTCTTCTTCTTCTCTTCTTCTTCTTCTTCTTCTTCTTTACGAGGTTTAGCTTTTCCTTCTCTCTCCGTCTTCGCATCATCCTGTTCCCCCACTTCGTCTCTTCACACTCTTTCTATCCTTTTATCTTCTCTTTATCTACCTCCATCTCTTTTACCTTCCTCCTCCCCCTTTTTTTCTTCTTCTTCTTCTTCTTCTTCTTCTTCTTGCACTTCTTTCTTAAATCGTACTTCTTCCTCTCCCACTGCATCTCTTTCTTCTTCTTTATCTTTTTCTTCTTTCTGAATATTTTCTTCTTTCTTTCTTTCTTTCTTTCTTTCTTTCTAAAACTTTTTCTGACCTTCTTTCTTTATCTTTTTTATCCAAATCTTTTTTTTTTTCTTGTTTTCCCTTAGATTTTTTTATTTGCTTCTCTAATTTGGTGCTCCTCTTTTCTTCTTCTTCTTCTTCTTCTTCTTCTTCTTCTTCTTCTTCTTCTTCTTCTTCTTCTGAGTTGGTTGCTTTTGGTTGGTCGTTTGGTTTTACGGCATATCAACCCTTTTCTGAATATTTATTTCCTTCTTTCTTTCTTTCTTTCTTTCTTTCTTCTTTCTTTCTTTTGTCTTAATCGTTTCCACCCTTCTCTTCTTCCTCTTTCTCCCACTTCTTTTATACTTCTTTCTAAAAACTTTTTCTGACCTTCTTTTTTTATCTTTTTTTATCCAAATCTTTCTTTATTTCTTTCTTGTTTCCCCTTCGATTTTTTATTATTTGGTGCTTCTTCTTCTTCTTCTTCTTCTTCTTCTTCTTCTTCTTCTTCTTCTTTTACAAGGTTTAGCCTTTCCTTCTCTCTCTCTCTGTCTTCGCATCATCCTGTTCTCCCGCTTCTTTCTCTTCACACTTTCCCTGTCCAATAATCTCCTCTTTGTCTTCCTCTTTCATCTTTTTCCTCTTCCTCCTTCCCCCTCTTCCTCCTTCCTCCTTTTCCTCTTCCTACTCCTTCTTCTTTTTCTTCTTTTTTTCCACTTCATGCATTTTGTATGTTCACACCAGATGTCTAATATTATCGCTGGAGATTGAGTGACAGCAAGTCTCCTCCTGTATTTCCAGCACCTCCCCTTATTTGAATAACGCTATTGTGATTAATTCCACTGCTTAAAATTATAATTGGAACAAGGACAATCAGTTTTTTTTTATCATCTTCCATCTTTTTCATCGTACCTTCGTCGCCAGTCTAATCGGCCCCCACCATCGCCGCCGCCGCCGCCGTCATAATCCCCAGCCTCCTTTTTCTCATCATTATATCTGTCCCTGCATCCAATTTTTCTAACAATGTAATCACCCAGTCGATACCCCCTACCCAACCCTGTCTTCATTACAGACAAATCTTGCTCCCCACCACCACCACCCCGCTATCATGTCCATCTGCAATGCCTTCACCCCCACTCCCCCCATCGATTTTCACCCGATCTCGGATTCTTCAAAGAACTGAATAAATTAAATTCGTTTGCTTTTTTTTTGTTGTTGTTTAATTTTATTCTTTCATTTTTTTTTTGTTCCTTTTCTTACACATACGCAAACTCGCTTGCTTTTTCTTATATATTCATTCATTAAGTTTTACACCTCCTTGCCCACACCTTACATACATACATACATACATAGATATATACATACATACATACATAGATATATACATACTACATACATAGATATAAACAGATATTTGTCTGTGCGGACGTAAGTTTCTCATACATAACACTAAAAAAGCTTTTTGCATATAAACCCACTCATATATATATATGTATATATAAGTATGAATATATATATATATATATATATATATTATATATATATATATATATAATATATATTATATATATATATAGGACATCTTCAAGGCAAAAAGATTATTATTCTTTAAATGCCATGTCTACTTTTTACATTGGCATTTCACTCAGTAGAAGATTGAAAAAAAAAAAGATGGATACGTCAGAAACTACGCAGTTTTTTTTTCTTTAAATGGTTCAGTTATTATGTTCTCTCATTATTATTATTATTTTATTATTATTATTATTATTATTATTATTATTATTATTTTCCCAGTCTTCATTGTCATTTTATATCTGTCTTCTCTTTTTAGGCAGGTGAAAATTCATCGATCCAGTCCTTGCAAAAGATGGAAGGAGACGAAAGATAGATAGATAGATAGATAGATAGATAGATGATGTATGAGAGAGAGATAGAGGGAGATAGAGAGAAATGGGGAAATAAGGATAAATTAGTGATGTAAAGATAAATAAATTGAAATGATGATGGAGAAGAATATTTTAAATTACATTGTAGAGAGGAAGAAAGAAAAAATGAAAAAAAAAAAACGAAAGAAGAAAGAAAGAAAATATACTTTACATAAAGAAGAAAAGGAGAAATGAATTATATGTACAATAAAAAAGGAAGATGTACGTAGCATTTAAAAATAGATCAATGATATATGGACATTATAAGTAAAAGAAAGAACATATGAACTATTTAAAGAAGGAAAAATAAAATTTGAATATTATAAAAGAAGAAGAAAGAAAAAATGAAAGAACGGAAAAAGAAAGAATGAAAATATGAACTATTTAAAGAAGGAAAAAATAAAATTTGAATATTATAAAAGAAGAAGAAAGAAAAAATGAAAGAACGGAAAAAGAAAGAAGAAAATATGAACTATTCAAAGAAGGAAAATAAATTTGAATATTATAAAAAAAGAAGAAAGAAAATAATAAAGGACGGAAAAAGAAAGAAAGAAAATATGAACTATTTAAAGAAGGAAAAATAAAATTTGAACACTATAAAAAAAAGAAGAAAGAAAAAGAAGAACGGAAAAAGAAAGAAAGAAAATATGAACTATTTAAAGAAGGAAAATGAAATTTGAATATTATAAAAGAAGAAAGAAAAGAAGAAAGAACGGAAAAAGAAAAAGAAATATGAACTATTTAAAGAAGGAAAAATGAAATTTTGAAACACTATAAAAAAGAAGAAAGAAAAAAGAAAGAAAGGAAAAAGAAAGAAAGAAAATATGAACTATTAAAGAAGGAAAAAAAATTCGAACACAATAAACAAAGAAGAAAGAACGGAAAAAGAAAGACGGAAAAAAGAAAGAAAGAAATATGAACTATTTGAGAAGGAAAAATAAAATTTGAACACTAAAACAAAAAGAAGAAAGAAAAGAAGAACGAACGGAAAAGAAAGAAAAGAAAATATGATCTATTTAAAGAAGGAAAATTAAAATTTGAATATCATAAAAGTAGAAGAAAGAAAGAAGAAAAAACGAAAGAAAGAACGAAAGAAAGGAAGAATGAAAAGTGACAAAGAAAATGTGTAGATTATAGAAAATAAATGAAATACATAGACAATGAAAGGAAAGAAAATATGTAGACGAAAGAAAGAAGGAAATATGTAAGAAAAAGAAAGAATTTAAATATGACAATGTAAAAAAAAAAAGAGAAAAGAAATTGGAAAATATATACAGAAAGAAAGAAGGAAAATATGTAAGCAAAAAGAAAGAGGAAAATATGTAAGAAAAAAAAAGAAGGAAAATATGTTAGAAAAAGAAAGAAGGGAAATATTTAAGAAAAAAAAAAAGGAAAATATGTAAGAACAAAAAGAAGGAAAATATGTAAGAAAAAAAAGAAGGAAAATAGTTAGAAAAGAAAGAACGAAAATATGAAAGAAAAGGAAAGAAGGAAAAATGTAAGAAAAAAAAGAAGGAAAATATGTAAGAAAAAAAAAGAAGGAAAATATGTAAGAAAAAAAAAGAGGAAATATGTAGAAAAAGAAAGAAGGAAAATATGTAAGAAAAAGAAAGAAGGAGATAAATATGTAAGTAAAAAAGAAGGAAAATATGTAAGAAAAAGAAATAATTTAAATATGACAATGTAAAAAGAGAAGAAGAAATGGGAAAATATAACAGAAAGAAAGAAGGGAATATGTAAGAAAAGAAAGAAGGAAAATATGTTAGAAAAAGAAAGAAGGAAAATATGTAAGTAAAAGAAAGAAGGAAAATATATAAGAAAAAAGAAGGAAAATATTTAAGAAAAAGAAAGAAGGAAAATATGTAAGAAAAGAAAGAAGGAAAATATGTAGAAAAAGAAAGAAGGAAAATATATAAGTAAAAGAAAGAAGGGAAATATGTAGAAAAAGAAAGAAGGAAATATGTTAGAAAAAAAAAGAAGGAAAATATGTAAGTAAAAGAAAGAGGAAAATATGTTAGAAAAGAAAGAAAGGAGAATATGTAAGAAAAGAAAGAAGGAGAAAGATGTAAGAAAAAAAGAAGGAAAATATGTAAGAAAAGAAGAAGGAAAATATGTTAGAAAAAGAAAAGAAGGAAAATATGTTAGAAAGAAAAGAAGGAAATATGTAAGAAAAAGAAAGAAGGAAATATGTAGAAAAGAAGAATTAAATATGAAAAAAAAAAAAGAAAAAAAAAAGAAATGGAAAAATATAACAGAAGAAAAAGGAAATATGTAAGAAAAAGAAAGAAGGAAAATATGTAAGAAAAGAAAGAATTTAAATATGACACAAATGTAAAAAGAAAAAAAAGAAAAGAAATGGGAAATATATACAGAAAGAAAGAAGGGAAAATATGTAAAAAAGAAAAGGAATATGTAAGAAAAGAAAGAAAAAATATGTAAGAAAAAAAAGAAGGAAAATATGTAAGAAAAAGAAAGAAGGAAAATATGCAAGGAAAAAAAAGAAGGAAAATATGTAAGAAAAGAAAGAAAGAAAATATGACACAATGTAAGAAAAAGAAGAAGAAGAAATGGGAAAATATATTCAGAAAAAAAGAAGAAAAATATGTAAGAAAAAAAAGAAGGAAAATATGAAAGAAAAAGAAGAATTTAATATAAACAATGTAAAAAAAAAAAAAGAGAAAAAGAAATGAAAAATATATACAGAAAGAAAGAATGAAAATATGTATGTAAAGAAAGAAGGAAAATATGTAAGAAAAAGAAAGAATTTAAATATGACACAATGTAAAAAAGAAAAAAAAGAAAAATAAATGGGAAAATATATACAGGATTTTAGAAGAACATGTTAGTTGAAAGCATGTAATAAGGGGAAAAAAATGATAAATTGAATGAGAAAATCAGTGAAATTATCTTCCGATAAAAGTTTTTAGAAATTGGACAGAAAGTTGGAAATTAATCGTGGAGACGAAATAGAAGGAAATATCCACCATTTAGGAAATAGAAAAATAAAATATGGACACCATTTGAAAAAGAAAGGAAGGAAAGGGAAAGGAAAGGGAAGGAAAGGAAGGAAAGGAAGGAGGAAAGGGAAAGGAAAGGGAAAGGAAAGGAAGGAAAGGAAAGGAAAGGAAAGGAAAGAAAAGGAAGGAAAGGAAAAGGAAAGGAAGGAAAGGAAGGAAAGGAAAGGAAAGGAAAAAGGAAAGGAAAGGAAGGGAAAGGAAAGGAAAGGAAAGGAAAGGGAAGGAAAGGAAAGGAAAGGAAAGGAAAGGAAGGAAAGGAAAGGAAGGAAAGGAAGGAAGGAAAGGAAGGAAAGGAAAGGAAAGGAAAGGAAAGGAAAGGAAAGGAAAGGAAAGGAAAGGAAAGGAAAGGAAAGGAAGGAAAGGAAAGGAAAGGAAGGAAGGAAGGAAAGGCGTTACATGAAGATGAAATAATTGATAAAATGCAGAAAATAAATAAAGAATGAAAAAAGTTCAAAGGAAAAAAATGTCCAATAATATATACCAAAAAGAGAAAGAAAGGGACAATTTAAAGCAGTATTGAATAAAAAAAAACTGTCGAGGAAGAAAGAAAGAAAGAAAGAAAGAAAGAATGAATGAATGAATGAATGAATGAAAATGCAATTTAAAAGAAAAGTTATTTAAAACATAAATGAGTGTGGATGAGAAAAAGAAAAGACAAATAGTTAAAAAAGGTAAAAGCATTTTATATGTAAGTAAAATAAAAGTCGTCGCAGCGGCCTAATGTCGGTATCAGCCACACAGCGAGGGAGTCTATCCCATTTTCACAAGCGCCAGACAAAGGAGATCATTTCAGTGTCTGAGGTGGAGCGCCACACCTACCACCAGCTCCTCACTTTACCGCACAGATCCCTGTGCTACTCATACGCTGAGTTGGCGAGGGCCGGTCTCAAACCAGGAACCTTAGGATTCCTAGCCGAACGTTCTACCGACTGAGCTAAACCGGCCAATATTTTGTTTTATTTTGTAAGTTTTGTCCAAAAATATACTGAAGAAAGAAAGAAAGAAAGAAAGAAAGAAAGAAAGAAAGAAAGAAAGAGAAAAGGCAATTAATGGGAACATAACTATTGGATAATTAAATTTCAAGAAGGTAAGAAAGAAAGAAGAAATGTTATCGTACAAAAATATAAGTCATTGAAAGAAAGAAAGGAAGAAAGAAAGAAAGAAAGAAAGAAAGAAAAGGCAATGAAATAGCTTAAAAGAAAAATGATATATTGAGGAGGTAGAATCAGAAGTAAGATTTTTGCTAATTTGAAAATTTGGTCAAAAAATATAAGAAAGAAAAAAAAGAAAAGAAGCAAGAAAGAAAGAAAGAAAGAAGAAAAGAAAGAAAGAAAAAAAGGTAATGTATGGTAAAATAACTATTCTAAAAATGCATTTTAATAATAGAGAAAAAAGAAATAATTTGTACGAAAGAAGGTGTTTTTAGAAGAAAACAGTTTCAAAGTATTGTACAAAAATATACGCTATAGAAAGAAAAATGAGAGAAAGAAAGGAAGAAAGATAGAAAGAAAGAAAGAAAGAAAGGGGGGAAGGAGGAAAAGAAGAAAGAAAGGAATGAAGGGAAAGAAAGAAAGAAAGAAAGAAAGAAAGAAAGGAAGAAGGAAGGAGGAAGAAAAAAAGAAAAAAGAAAAAAGAAAAGTAATTTACGGGGAAAGAATTATTTGAAAAATATATTTTAGTAATGAGAAGAAGAAGACTTTTTTTGTTTTTGTTCATTTATTTATTTGTTTTTGGAAAAAAACGCTTTCAATGTATTGTTCAAAAATATACGTCATAGAAAAGAAAGAAAGAAAGAAAGAAAGAAAGAATAAAACTGACTGAAAATACATGTAAGAAAATAGATGTAAGAAAGAAGAGGAAATGACACACAAGCAAGTAAACAAGAAAGAAAGAAAGGAAGTAAGAAAGAAAGAAAGAAAGAAAGCGATGAGAAATAACAAGCAGGTAAAAAAGAAAGAAAGAAAGAAAGAAAGAATAAAACTGACTGGAAAAGACATGTAAGAAGAAAGAAAGGAAGAAGAGGAAATGACACACAAGCAAGCAATTAAACAACAAGAAAGAAAGAAAGAAAGAAAAAAAAAGAAAGGGGGAAGGAGGAAGAAAGAAAGGAAGAAAGAAACAGAAAGAAAGACAGAAAAAAAGAAAGGAAGAAGAAAGGAAGGGAGGAGGAAGGAAAGGAAGAAATGAATGAAGAAAGAAAAGAAAGAAAGAAAGAAAGAAAGAAAAGGGTGAGAAATAACAAGCAATCAAAAAGAAGAAAAAAAGAAAAAATGAAACTGACTGGAAAAGACATGTAAGAAAGAAAAAAGGAAGAAGAGGGAATGACACACAAGCAAGAAAGTAAACAAGAAAGAAAGAAAGAAAGAGAGAATAAAAAGGAAGAAGAGAGAATGGCACACAAGCAAGAAAGTAAACAAGAAAAGAAAAAAGAAGAAAGAAGAAAAGAAAGAAAAAAGGAAGAAGAGAGAATGACACACAAGCAAGAAAGTAAACAAGAAAGAAAGAAAGAAAGAAAGAAAGAAAGAAAGAATAAAAAGGAAGAAGAGAGAATGGCACACAAGCAAGAAAGTAAACAAGAACGAAAGAAAAAGAAAGAAAGAAAGAAAGAATGAAAGAAAGAATAAAAAGGAAGAAGAGGAATGACACACAAGCAAGAAAGTAAACAAACAAGAAAGAAAGAAAAAAGAAGAAAGAAAGAAAGAGAGAATGAAAGAAAGAATAAAAAGGAAGAAAAGGGAATGACACACAAGCAAGAAAGTAAACAAACAAGAATGAAAGAAAGAAAAAAGAAAGAAAGAAAGAAAGAAAGAGAGGAAGGAGGAAAGGAAGAAAGGAACGGAGAAAGAAAGAAACAGAAAGAAAAAAAAGAAAGAAAGAAAGAAAGAAAGAAAGAAAAAATCCTTGGAAAATATAATAAGAGAAGAACGTCATGGAAAAGAAATCATTGGAAAGTATATTAAAAAAAAGGCTGGAAGTCTTCTGAGAAAAGATAAGAACAATGATAGAAAAAGATATACAAAAATGGCGGGGGAGGGGGTCGGTAAGTAAAACAAAAGGAAAGAACGGTAAATATAGAAGTCAAAAGAAGAGGCAGACGCCATTTTCCCTATCCCGGCTGGTTGAGCAGCAGCGAATTTCTGATAAATGAAATATTTCTCATTTGTAATTTTCTGTCGAAAGGAATTCCTGCAGGGGACCATTGGCGGACCTTAACGTCATTACAGCAGGCTGGCATAAAACTGGCGTCGAATTATGCCGGCCTCGCGACTTGTGCTGATCCAGTCCCAATCCATTTTGTAGATAAGCCGAGCCGACGACAGGCGCGATGCTAGTCTGCGGATAGCACCTGTTCTCCCACAGCTTAATATTTGATAGTGCGAACAGCAAGAGGAAAATGTCGACGAAAAGGTATCCACTTACAGTAGCCTGGAGAGTATTTTTCGACGAAGTAGAAATTGTTTCACCACCTCTTTTCTACACTGAATCACCTACTTCTCTTCTTTCTGTATGTAATTCCTCTTGCACTTCTTTCTTGAATCGTACTTCTTCATCTCCCACTCTTTCTTCTTCTTTATCTTTTTTCTTCTTTTTTCTGGATATTTTCTTCTTTCTTTTTTTCCTTCTTTTGTCTTAATCGTTTTCATCCTTCTCTTCTTCTTCACCCCCTTCTTTTATTCCCTTTTCTTCTCTATCTTTTTCTTCTTTCTGAATATTTTCTTCTTTTTTTCTTTCTTTCTTTCTTTCTTTCTTTCTTTCTTTCTAAAACTTTTTCTGACCTTCTTTCTTTAGATTTTTTGATCCAAATCTTTCTTTTTTTTTCTTTCTTGTTTACCATTCGATTTTTTTATTTCCTTCTCTAATTTGGTGTTCTTGTTCTTGTTCTTGTTCTTGTTCTTCTTCTTCTTCTTCTTCTTCTTCTTCTTCTTCTTCTTCATCTTCTTTTACAACTACTACTACTACTACCACTACTCTGGGTTGGTTGCTTTTGGTTGGTTGTTTGGTTTTACGGCATATCAACCCTTTTCTCAATATTTCTTTCCTTTCTTTCTTTCTTCTTTTGTCTTAATCGTTTCATCCTTCTCTTCTTCCTCCTTCAACCCCTTCTTTTATTCTTCTTTCTAAATTTTTTTCTGGCCATCTTTCTTAATCTTTTTTATCCAAATCTTTCTTTTTTCTTTCTTGTTTTCCTTTCGATTTTTTATTTGCTTCTTTAATTAGGTGCTCTTCTTCTTCTTCTTCTTCTTCTTCTTCTTCTTCTTCTTCTTCTTCTTCTTCTTTACGAGGTTTAGCCTTTCCTTCTCTCACCGTCTTCGTATCATCCTGTTTTCCCACTTCGTCTCTTCACCCTCTTCCTGTCCTTTCTTCTTCTCTTTGTCCACCTCCATCTCTTTTACCTTCCTCCTCCCCCTTATTTTCTTCTTCTTCTTCTTCTTCTTTACGAGGTTTAGCATTACCTTCTCTCTCCGTCTTCGCACCATCCTGTTTTCCCACTTTGTCTCTTCACACTGTTCCTGTCCTTTCATCTTCTCTTTCCATCTTTATCTCTTTTACTTTCCTCCTCTCCCTTATCTTCTTCTTCTTCTTCTTCTTCTTCTTCTTCTTCTTCTTCTTCTTCTTCTTCTTCTTTACGAGGTTTTCTTTTACAACTACAACTACTACTACTACTACTACTACTACTACTACTACTCTGGGTTGGTTGCTTTTGGTTAGTCGTTTGGTTTTACGGCATATCAACCATTTTCTGAATATTTCTTTCCTTCTTTCTTGTTTTCCCTTCGATTTTTTTATTTGCTTCTCTAATTCGGTCTTCTTCTTCTTCTTCTTCTTCTTCTTCTTCTTCTTCTTCTTCTTCTTTACGAGGTTTTCTTTTACAACTACTACTACTACTACTACTACTCTGGTTGGTTACTTTTAGTTGGTCGTTTGGTTTTACGGCATATCAACCCTTTTCTGACCATTTGATTCCGTATCAAGTTATTTTTTTTTTGCAAGCAAGGGACTCAAGTAGCTTACAAGATCTTCTGTTGCTTACGTTGTCACCCAAATGAACAGGCTCATCGCTGCTTAACTTCGGTGATCTAGCAGTAATCCGTGCTTTCAGTGGAACTTGACCGTAATCCATCCGAATTCTATTTCTTATTTTCCTTGTACTTTTAACTTAATTTTATTTATTTCCACCTTCCATTCCCTCATTTATTTATTTTCAAGTTTCTGTTCCCATCACTTTCCCTTCCCTCTTCTTTTTTATCCTCATCTTTTTTTTATCCACCTCTCTCTTTTCCATCCAATTCTTCATTTTTTATCTCCCTCTCTTTCTGACATTTATATTAAATCCCTATATTTTCCTCACAAATCTTTACAGTATTGGCCTTTTTCGCTCAAATAAAAACCAAGTTTACAATACACCGAGGATCCAGCAAGAAGTTATTTTCTAAACGGAGTTCAGTTGGGTTGAGTTTTCCTTCTTCTAGACTGGTTAATGTAAATTGGGGTGTGTTGAGATTTTTTAATATAAGGTGTGTGCTATACGCCTGCTCCTAATTATAGACTCGGCAAGAACCAATGTGATCTCTCTTAGCCAATCACTGCAGTACTCAGCTGCTGATACAATACTTAAACCAACAGTACTGGCCATAACTACCTTGACTTTCGTGGACGACGGACATAGGATTAAATCACTGGACCTTTAACAATACGCAGGATAGGACTTATACGCAGGATAGGACTTATTCGCTAACCAAAGGATTCATAATTCAGGACTTACTTACTTTAAGCCCTTTTCAACTTTTCGACAAAACAACAGGGTGGTATCAGTCAGTATCAGCCAAACAGCGAGGCAGTCTCTCCCCTTTTCACTAGCGCTAGACTAATGAAATTATCATTTATATTATTCAAACTATTGTCCTCATCTTCATTGTTATTTGTACAACGTTTCGGCCGATGTGCTCCCCGGCCTTCTTCAGGTATTTCTTGTCGGACTTGGGAACCTTCTCAGACTCGGGAACGTTCTAGGATTCGGGAACTTTCTTGTCGTAATCGGGAGCCATCACGGAACTTAGAACCTAACCCTTTATTCAGTCCACGGGAGTATCCTGTTCTCATTCCGCTAACCATAGCGGGGTAGAGGTGTTAAGCTGTGTTAATTATTCTATGTTACTGCTGCCCCTGACCAGGATTGAACCTGCAGTCTAGAGATAAGTGTCATTTAGAACAGTCTTAACCTAACTCCTTTATCCATTAGGCTATGCGTTAATATCAAGCATCATCTCAAACATTTAGAGATATACTAATGAAATTGTTTTGGCGTCTGAGGTGGAGCGCCACGCCTACCATAAGCTCCTCGCTTTACCGCACATATCCCTGTGCTAATCATACGTTGAGTTAACGAGGGCCGGTATCGTACCCGGAACCTGGTGGTTCCTAGTCAGAAGCTCTACCGACTTTTCCAATTGATATACCATGGCTAAATGAACAAATATGCCCTACTATTTATCCATTGCTGGGTGCGGTGTGGACAGATGTATACATACCTTTCTCAAGGGCAATAACGTGAAGAGAAATGCAAACAGTCTCGCTCCAAAAAAAAGAAAAAATAGGAATCCCTGGATTGAATAAATAGATAAATAAATTAATAAACTTTTGACTTACCAAACATGCTGGACACAAAATACGCGTTATATATATTTACCAACCCCTCCGCAAGAGCAGGATGTGACACAAGGTCAATTTCTTAAGCGGAGTTCAACAGGTTTGAATTAGGAGTTTTCCTTCTCCTAGACCGGTTGCCTAACCAAGGTTAAAAATAAGCGTTATATGTGCACTGTAAATTGTTGTTGTTGGCATCCTTCCGTCTACAAAAGACGATGGAGTAGTGTCCATTTTTTGTGGAACTACGTAGCCTGAGCGGTTTGGTATGGAGGATGAGCTGTTGCCCAGACAGCAAATCCCTCCTCTCCACACTGCCGCTGTGATCCAAAGGAAAGGTAAGAAGCCAATGCAATTTGGCAGCGGTAGTGTCGCAGGAGTTGATGGGTTTTACTGGATTTCAGCGTCACACCACCTTAGGGACTCCGGCTCCGGATTTGTTTTTCAGGGTTTACTCCCATAATCCAAGTCTTTTCTTTGGTGTTAATCCAAAAGATATGTCTTCCTGGCAGAAATATTAACTAGCAACAGATTTAAGAACAGTTGTAAACAATCTTAAATGCTTTCTGTCCTCGTCTCTCCAAAAGAAAAATCAACAATTCACAGTCTCACCTTCTTGCAGACAAGACAACTGAACAATTCTCTCTGTCAGCGTAAATATAAAGTCTTGAAAAATCAACAATTCTCAGCCTCACCTTTTTACAGACAAGACAACTGAACAATTCTCTCTGTCAGCGTAAATATAAAGTCTTGAAAAATCAACAATTCTTAGCCTCACCTTTTTACAGACAAGACAACTGAACAATTCTCTCTGTCAGCGTAAATATAAAGTCTTGAAAAATCAACAATTCTGTAAATTGAACCCTGTCGCTAAAAACTTTAATACGTTTTTAAATTTTCAAAAATATACTCTTGGGTCCCATAAATAAACACATAATTTCAACTGGCCATAAATATTGCAGCCCTTGGGATATTTTTGGCGCTAAACTTATTGTAAATTTATCCGGCAATATTTTATTGCAGTAATAATGTCTGAACTGTTTCTATTTGGTCTGGTGTTTTATAAGTAAATAAACATTGAGCAGAGGTTATCATTTAACGCCATCTGCTGGATATTTCTCGTACTACAAATACAAGCATAAAAACTTGATCTTTTAAGACTCGATTCTTCGGTGATAGGATCAGAAATGTCAAATATTTAAAAAAAAAACAAGGCATGGTTTAAAAGACCCTTAAGATTAATCCTGTTGAGATATTTTTTAACATAATAACAACATTTTGCTGTTAAACACAAATGTAATCCAGGTCCACTCTGACCGGGACTGGTAGTACCTCTAAAAGTCCTATCTATGGATAAAATATATCTGTTTGAGATAAAGTTTCAAAATTAAATCTTTGATACTGAAAAAAAAAATGATGAAATACTTACCTGTAATATCAATTTAAGAGAAAGTGTATTATTAAAACTAGCAAAATTTTTAAAAAACCGCCTCCGGCGATGTAAAAATAGATTTTTGAAACATATTGCCTAAGGGGTGGGAGTTAAAAATTCAATGTCAGCGAGTTTGTACCCTAAGTAAGTAAAATCATCAAATTCATTAAAGGATTAAGAATTAAAACTATTCGAAATGTAAACTTTAAATATGTATTAAAATAAAACAAACTATATATAGATATATAATACCAGTAATGTATTTATTAAAACTTGTTTTAAAAAAACAATGAGGACTGTCTAATGCTGCAGGTTCAAATTTTGAGTGTATTTATTCAATGTTACGACGATTTGGGATGATGTGACGCAAGCAGTGACGTAGTTTTTGTTACAGACAAAAACCGGAAGCGAATCTCCATTATTAATATATGTACAATCATTTTAGGCAGATAAGTTTAAAGCATTTATCTGTTCAAAATGATCATGAATTTTATCAATACATTAACACTTTAAAAAAATTGCTGCAAATATGTGAGTCCATACCTTTCCCAAGGGTATTATTCCGAAAATGAACGAACGTTACAGTGCAATTGGAGTTCAAGT